>CAAKHG010025539.1:5407-17612 GCA_901007715.1 Dactylopterus volitans | reverse complement strand
TGTACAAGTCTTGTTAACTTGCTGCTGAGGGAAACCAACCTTTCTTGATTTTGATGCTCCATGATTAGAGCATTCAAATGATAAAATGACAATGGACTGTTATTGTAAAGAATTTAACAGGACTGAATAATCTGCTGCTAAATCAATGGAATTAGGCTGAAACAAATTGTTCTAAACTCAATATTTACATGCAGGGCTTCAACCATTAACCCATATCTTCAACAAGTGGAGTATGACTGACATATTGTGGAATCGCAGTGAAAAACCTTTACGTTGCTGTCTTCTTTGTGTCCTGACTGAGACTGTTCTGCACTGTCGACTGTACCATCACTCACTAGAAATATATCAACGCATCCCTGGTGTTAAGCCACCCAAAGAAAAAATGGAGAGTCAGTACATTTTACATGCACAGCTTCATTGGGCTATGCTCAAAATTCGGTTTTGGCGTCTAATTGGACTTCTGTCCTTGTCCTAGTTTACATGCAACTGAGAAAGTCGAATTACTGACAGGAGCGTGTCTTCCTCCTCAACACGACTCGTGGCGTAATGCGTAATTTCAGCGGGTTGATACACACAGATGTAATGTACATGTTACTTATTGTGCAGATAAGGTGCACGCTAGCCCTCGTGGTCATGGTCATTTTGAGAGGCAGACAAGAACGCCGTATGCTGTTGGAATGCCTACAACAATAGCAGGTCTTCATTTTTTCCTCTTCATGCCGTCGCTACTGACCCGGACCTCTCGTTCTTGTTGGATGCGGGTTCGCAGCGCAGACTAGTGGGAGAGGGTTGCGATGAAAGAGTTTTTCGGACACAGAATGGAAAGACATGTCAGCTTCTGCCTTACTGCTGCTCTGGTGGTTCTCCTGCATTCTTCTCAAGCGACCGGCTTTCTTGTATATTTTTGATCCGGCCTCTTACACCCGCGCGTGGGGTGTGGAGCATGCGCACATGCATCGTCTACCTCGTCTCCGACTAAGGTGTGCACATGCTGCAGAAAATCAAATTCCAATCACATTATCTGCATGTCTTAATCAGAGTTCGAGAACTCTGATATTAGTCAGATTATCGGTTTACATGCACTTCAGTTGTCCAGTTATAGTCGGATTAAGGCAGTAAATCGTTTTTTCAAGTATCATGTAAATGTACTGACTGGTGGAAAGTCATGGAGGTCAGCATCTTAAGCAGAGGCGATCTTAAAGAAGCGAGGCAAAGGCTATGCAATGACCCTCCCCCACAGAGAGAGAGACACACACGCGCACGCGCGCGCGCGCACACACACACACACACACACACACACACACACACACACACACACACACACACACACACACACACACACACACACACACACACACACACACACACACACCAGAGTCTCCCAGCTTCCTCTGTCACAAATGCAACTGATAACTGGTCCATTTGATATTAAAACCAGTCCACCCCATCGATACTGTGCAGTATGAAATCTTATACGCACTGTCCATGGCGTTTACAGTACTGCCTGCTAACAACCTCACAATAAAGTGTGGCTCTTGTTAGTGACATAAGTGATAAAAGTGTCAGAGATCTCAAGCTCCTGCTCACTGTAAAAGCCTGTCTATTAAAAAGGCACTCGCGAGGGAGTTGACAAGAAAAGGGGTCTTAAACCAACTCTGGTTTTAGGAGATGCCCTTTTTGTGAAACTTTACACAAGACCAATTGTAATGTACACATCCTGAATGTTTTAAAATGTGATCACTAACGTCTGGTTTGTTTGAACCATCATTGATTTGTTTTATTTATCAGCACCAATGACCAGAATAAGTCCTGCAGCAAACTTATTACGCTGCATTGTTCAGGAGTGGCCATAATCGATGGTTTGATCCCAAAAGTGAGCCCCGAATGGCTCCTGATGAGCAGGTTGGCACCTTTCATGGTAGCGTCCACCATTACTGTGTGATTGTTTATCAGTGAATGAAGCGATAGTATTGTAATGTAAAAGGCCTTGATTGAGCACCATAATGGTAGAGAACGTGCATTCATGCAACCAATTTAGGATTTACTTAATTTTGTGGCTGACTACTGGAATGTCCTCCTCCCAGGGTTTGTTTTTCTCCCGACAAAGACTTTGATATTCAAGTCTATCATCTCAAAATGTTTTCTTTCCTCTATTTCTCTTTCAGTTCTACAAGCATGTGGTCCAGAGTGTGGAGAAGTTCATACAAAAGGTGTGTTTTATTTTTGGTGATATTCTTAGTCACATCCAACCAAAGAGCAGCAACATATTGAGAGTTAAATCATACTGAATGTACCAAATTTGACAGCCATGTGCATCTTTCATAAAGTATGATGATGAGTAAAGTGAACAAAGGAGATGCAGATATAAGCATGCAATTCAGTTGCGTGAAAACTCCCAGTAAATGCATGAACTAAATTCACTGACCCGGCTAATCTCTTCTTGTAACTACAGTGCAAACCAGAATACAAGGTCCCAGGGCTATACGTCATCGACTCAATTGTCAGGCAATCACGACACCAGTTTGGCACAGAGAAGGATGTTTTTGCCCCACGCTTCAGCAAGAACATCATCGCAACTTTCCAGCATCTCTACCGCTGCCCCTCAGATGACAAGGTCTGATAGTTTTTAAGTGTTCTATGTTGTGGTTTTTGAGAATTGGATCTTTATTAAAATGTTTACATTTATGTTGCTTATACCATCTGCGCTTGTTTCCAGAGTAAGATCGTGCGGGTCCTGAACCTATGGCAAAAGAATGCTGTCTTCAAGAGCGACATCATTCAGCCTCTGCTGGACATGGCAGCAGGGATTCCTCCTCCCAGCATCACTCCAGTCATGCCCAGCAGTGCCGCCCCAGTCAATAACACTACACCCGGTCAGTCACAGAACACAAAAATGGAGTGGAATACACAGAGTGCATTGTTATGATGTGGCAAGATCATTTGCATGTTTCTGTGTATCCAGGTACGCCAGCCACACCGGCCACCCCAGCCAACATAGTCCAGGGACTACCTGACTGGGCGTCCCAGATTACCAACACAGACACTGTGGCTGCTGTGGCACAAATCCTACAGAGTCCTCAGGGACAACAAGTGAGTGAACTTGTCAAATTTCTTTTCTCAGTAATTTGTTAAGCGCACATTTTTTGGTGTCGAGGGAAACAATAGTCCAGTCATGTTGAATTTTGATGTCCATCAAAACCGTACTTGTATCTGAGTAGTTTTTGGTAAAATGTCAAATATTGTTCTTGCCTGTCACTAGCTTCAGCAGCTTGTGCAGAGCCTGCAGATGCAACAGCAGAAGCCTCAGCCGTCCCTGTTGCAGGCTTTGGATGCTGGCCTGGTGGTGCAGTTGCAAGCTTTGACAGCTCAACTCACTGCTGCTGCTACCGCCAACAGCCTCAACCCCCTGGAGCAGAGGGTCTCCTCCTTTAACAAGGTAGTTCTAGGGTAAACAGCCCATAGTTTCTTATTTCTTGCTCTACTTGATGCCTCTGAGGACATGGCTATTGTGGGTTTTTTTTCTCAGAAACTCTTGGGGCCATTTGACTTTGGGAATGATTCTGATCGTGGCGAAGAATCTAAAAAAGACACGTCGTCATCGCAACTGTGAGTTCCTTGAATTTTATCCATCCTCTACTCTTAACTCCACCAAATGTTTAAATCTAAACTTTTTTCTTTTTTATCTCTCCAGGCCCATGGTGTCAGAGCCCATCAACAGCTCTCTGTTCCACCAGCTGGCTGAACAACTACAGCAGCAGAACCTGGAGCAGTTTCAAAAACAACTGCTTGAGCATCAGCAGAAGGTAGGCCTAAACACACGTACACACACGCATACACACAGGCCTTAACATCTATTAGGTCCACAAAAAAACTTCAGCAAAATGATTGTTTTTTCGGGGTCAGGGGTTAATGTACTTTGATTTGTCAGCCTAGGTTCCTTTTCATTGAAAGACTCACAGTCAGGACCAGAGCTGGACAAATGGCTCATATCAGTCGATTTAATAACATCATCTTGAACTTTAGGAACTTGGATAGATGCTATTCATTGTTATCTGAAAATTCCCAGACCTATTAATTACGGAAATATTGGTTTTACTGAGTAATTGGTATTAATAATTGGGTGCAGCCCTAACGAGTACATGGCTTTTGTTCTTTTTCCAGGCTATGAGCATAGAAGGACAGGACTCCATCTTTGGACAAGAGAACTCAGTTGCAACTGCTCAGAGTAGCAGCCAGCCACAACTTCCTGAGCCAGAGAACAAGCTGGATGATTCCATAGACAACCAACAGCAAGTATGCCTGACAATTGAGCTATTTTAACTTATGGTTGTATTTCTTTGCCTTTATTATAGCACATTTTTCCTCAGCACAAATAACAAATGCAGGAATGATGCTCCTTTTTAAATGTTGGCCATTATGTGACAGGCAATCACAGCCGTTTTCCATATGAACTTGTCATTTCGATTTTCTTAAAGTGTTGAAATGATACTCTTTTAGGACATGGAGCTTGATGAGGGTCCAGATGGAATGGAGGAGGAGATCTTTGAGGCAGAGGAGAAGAAAGCTGTTAGTGCACGCTCCAGAACACGCTCTAGGTCACGCTCTAGGTCAGTTATTCTTATCTCAGAAATCTGATTTTGTAGCTGGAATTGAATGTGAGTGATGATATGGTGTTGATGTTCAGATAGAGCTGGCGGTACTATGTTAGTGAACATGAGGACAAAGCATTTCCATTGCTTGTTCTTACTTTGCAGGTCTCCCAAGAGGAGAAGGTCCAGGTCCCGATCTGGCTCTAGGAAACGTAAACATCGCAAGCGGTCACGGTCGCGCTCTAGAGATCGCAAGAGGAAGTCATCACGGTCATACTCCAGTGAAAGACGTGCCAGAGAGCGAGAGAAGGAGCGGCAGAAGAAAGGACTGCCTCCCATACGTTCCAAGACTCTAAGTGGTAAGTTGAAGCCATTGTTTAGTTGAACATTTAAATTTTTTTCCTCCCCACCATTCTGATAATTAATTAATCCGTAAATATTTACATTTGTACCCTTATCTAGTATGCAGCACAACTCTTTGGGTGGGCCAAGTAGACAAAAAGGCTACTCAGCAAGACCTCACCAACCTGTTTGAAGAGTTTGGCCAGATAGAGTCGATAAATGTAAGTAGAAATTTCTTTGCACTCATCCACTTTTAACTTAAAGTGATCTTAAATTAAATGTGGGCCTAAGTTTGTCATTGATTGTGATTATAGCGTTCTACCTCTGTCCTATCCTCGAAATTGCTATTTTTTCTCATATACTTTTTAAAAAAAAATCTGAAATCAAAGTGTATTGTCATTCTCTATTTGACAGACATACGGTGTTTGTTTAACCTTATAATGTCCCATATAATGTAATCTGTGTGCGTCCTGCAGATGATTCCTCCCAGAGGCTGTGCCTACATCTGCATGGTTCACAGACAGGATGCCTACCGAGCCCGCCAGAAGCTAAGCACCGGCTCCTTCAAGATTGGCTCCAAGATCATAAAGGTACTCAATACTTTTATACTGTAATTTGATAGCTTGCATTGCCATTCTCCCTAAGGTTTTTTCTAATTCAATTGTCCATTTGGCCTATAGTAGTGACACAATCTAGCTGTCATGCCTTTTTCCTTTTTTGATAGTAACATAATTGTCTTTGAATTGTACTTGGTCCCTGATGATTATGTATGTGTGTCAAATACAGATTGCATGGGCCCTAAACAAGGGGGTAAAACAGGAGTACAAGCAGTTCTGGGACGTGGACCTTGGTGTCACCTACATACCTTGGGAGAAAGTTAAAGTGGATGACTTGGATGGTTTTGCTGAGGGAGGAATCATTGACCAGGAGACTGTCAATGATGGTAAAAACAAAAACAAAAAGAAAAAAAAAACATCTGCTTGCTATTCTTTGTATAGCAGAAAAACTTTACACACATATTTCTGGTTTTCGTGTTTAGGTAGGACTTGCGAGTTTGTGCACGCACAAAGAAAGCCTTACATGCAGTCAAACGAACACTTAAGGATTTGATCATCTTTCCTCTGCTCTATGTGTTGTCATCGTAAAACAAAAACGTTGAAAAACACAACTAAGCTCAAACCAAAAAATGATTAGTAGGATAGTTTTCAAAATTGTTTTGTCGGTTTCTGCAGAGTGGGAGGCATCCAAGAATTCTGAGCAAGCCAAGGAGGCTACAAGCCAACCAGTAAGCAGTGAGCCAACAGCAGCAAACAACACCCAGAATGAAACGTTCAACCAGCAGGTCACCATGATGCCTGTGCAGGTAGTGAAAATGGTCTTTTTCAATCTGTGGACAGAATGTAAATACTGCAGTGTACATCAACCTTATATTTACATAAAACTCATGTTTACAAGTTCTGTGCGAAATCAGAAGAGGACATGTTATTTGAGCTGACAATTGTATATTACTATTGTATATTTTGGAATCACTTTAAAGAAATCAGATTTCGGTGGTATTTGGAGTGAAGAAATGTAAGCGCCATAACCTGGCTTATATGGTCCTGTAGTGCTCGGAGCAATTTAGTCAAGTCTTAAATGGCTGACTTCCATTCTCTGTTATATCTCTCATCCAGCTGCCAGTGGCGCAGGCTGTTCCCAGTGCAGTGGGTTTAGTGCCTCCTACTTTCCCTGTCAGCATGGGCATACCCCCACCAGGCTATGGGCCGCCACCACCATTTATAAGGGCTGGCTTTAACACCTCTCAGCCTCCCCCAGGTAAATGCTACAAACGCAGTAATCAATAAAGACCAGGCCAACACATATTCAAGATCTGACAAATAATTCTTTCCTGTTGTGCAGGTTTTATGCAGGCAGCACAAACAGCAGGCATGGCCTCAGCACCTCCTTGTAAGTATTAATAGCGTGCTCGCTCTACGACTAGTACATACAGTATATTGTGACATTGAAAAGTGTTTATTTTCAGGAAATGGGCCTAATCTGTTTTTAATCTTTTTACTCTCCTAAAGCTTTAGTGCAACCTTCAGTGGCAACCAGCCAGGAAAGTGTCAAGGAATCACCGTTCAGCGCAATGATCCCTACAACCAGCGCTATCCCTGGCAGTTTCATGCCCTCTGCCATCCCTGGAGCCAGTGTGTTTAACCCAGTGGGAGGCCAAACCCAGCAAGTTGCTGAGAAAACACCACAGTCTGCTGAGGGTTTGGATGCTGCTGCAGAGCTGACACTGCAAGGTGAAGCAATTCTCACAAGTATCTGAGGAACAATCATTTATTTTTATGTGGAGGAATAATTTAAACATTAAGATTTGTTTCATTTCCAGGCATGCAGAATGCAGTCCGCAGTGGGATGGGTCTCCTTGGCATGCACCCCTCAGCATCCCTTACTCACCCACTACACCAGTCTGGCCTGGCAGGTCAAAGAATGCCTGGACTGATGCCACTGGATGTGCGTCCTAACATTCTTCAGCCTGGAGCTGCTGCTCGTTTCCCACTCCTCCTTCAGCAGGGTCCCACCCAGCAGGCTGCCAGTCTCCTTGACAGTTCCCTTCAAGCCCGTGTCAGGGCACCGTTCTCTCATTTAGACCCCTTCAATAGGGCACCCAACCTTGCCAACGAAAATGTATCTAAGACAGAAGAAGAGCCTTCTTCTGGGGCTGATGAGGGCAAAGACCAGGACTACCGCTTTCCACCAATGGAAAAGCAGAGCACAGGTCTGCTGAGGACACCTCCACCAGAACACAGGGAGCCTCTCGGAGGTGGCGGAGCAGCAGCGGTGGCGGCGGCAGCGGCGGCAGCTGCTGCAGCAGCCGCAGCAGCGGCAGCAGCAGCAGGAGGGGGTGGAGGCAGGCCTGCCTTGCTCCAAACCCCAGGAGCTCAGCCAGCCAGAACCAGTCTTCTGGGACGTCTCCAGGCGCTTGCAGGCTTTACTCCTGATAACCGCTGGAACCAGACCAGAGGAGACTTTGATGAACGCGATGGCATGCGAGGAGGTCCACAGGCTCCAGGAGCTCAGAAAGGCTTCCAGGAGGACCGCCCCTCACCAGGGCCAAACTATCCTAACCGCTTTGACAACCGTCCAGGGTCAGCAGGTGGAGCAGTTTCTGGAAATGTTGGAGCTGTTGGTGGGCCCCAGGCCTGGAACCGTGGAGGTGGTGCCACGGCAACTTTTGAAAATGAACTACATCAAGACCTAGATGACCGAAGACGTCCATGGGACAGGCAACGAGACAGAGACGAAAGAGATTTTGATTTTAGAAGGGAAATGAATGGAAACCGCCACAGCCGTGAGAGAGACCGTGAAAGGGAACGTGAGAGGGAGAGAGACAGGGAGAGAGGTCGAGATCGTCCCAGAGAGCATGAACGCGACAGGGATCGTGATAAAGAGAGAGACCGAGAGAGGGAGCGTGAACGTGGGACCTGGACACCTCTTCTCCCTCTACCAACACCTCTGCTTCCGACTCCACCGCTTAATCCCAACCTGACCGTGAACCAAGGTAAATTGCTTGCCCCACTCAAACTGAATCCCCAGATTCAGGCACGATTCCAGTCCCCACTCCTGCCTCAAGCTCAGGCTAAACCTCCCCTGTTAAGTCTGAATCAGCAGCTGCCTCAGGGTCAAATAAAGTCTCCATCAGTAGTTGTGCCTGAGCCCCAGCTAGAAATCTCCGCTGTGTCCGGGACCCCTCAGCCACAGTCACTACCCTCCACCCAGTCACCTTCTGACAACAAGGCCCAGATCCCATCGTCTGAGGCTCCCACGGAAGAGCAGTCGTCACTTTTGCTCACAGAGTCATCAGCCCAACTACTCACAGCCCAGTCCCCCTCCAAGACCATCAGTTCACCAGACACGAAGACCCCAAGCCAAGCCTCACCACTTGTTGAGGCCTCATCCCAGGACTCACCTGTGGCCTTCACACAAACTGCCGGTCGCCCCGAAGAGACTACTGCCTCTCTGGCGGAGCAGAAAACCCCAGAGGAGGATGAGGAGGAATCCCGACAGAAAGCCTCCTCACCCCGACCCCAGTGGCTCAATGGACCTGAGATGGACAGTAGCACTGTGGCTGAGCCCACACCTGAGGCCTCTCCTGAGCCCATTCTTGACCCCCCCTCCAATTCTCTGCTCCCTGAAAGTGAGTCGGAGCAGCAGCGGGAGCTGCTCGCCTCTCCTGAGGACGTAGACAGTGAACAGAGTGAGCCCATGGAGGAAGCTGCGAGTCAGCCAGTGGTAGACACTGTCACAGACACTGAGGGGACATAATCATCACTCAGTAGGTAAAAGATCATTTTGTAAAGTTGTCTCTTCTTCTCTGTACTCATGTCAGCAAACCACCACTACCACCACCACACGGGACATGTCAAATACTGACTCACACCAGTTATTGTCTGATAACCAATAACAAATGATTTTATCTCTCTCAAATATCCGTGTACGTAAATAGAAGGCTCATTAGCTGACTTATTGATAGAAGATTTTGTTTGTATTTTATTTCCTTTTTCCTTTTTTTAAGTTGTAAGTCCACCCCATCCGATTTTATGAGTCTAAAGCTTGGTGAATTTTATTAAATTGCCTACCAAAATGTTTCAATTGTACATGGGGGGAAATGAGCTTTGACCTTCCTATGGAAGAGAGGAAGAGATCCTGGCTGTTCAACAATGGATTGAATACAATTACACATGACACTTGAAAATAGAAGTTGCTCGCTCATTTCTGTCTCCTCTTCTTTTAAACGTACTGCTGCAAAGTTTTCAATGAATGCTTTTGTGGTGTCCTACAATGCTTTGTTTCCAAGCAGTAGCCCGCTTACAGTGAGACCAATACCACTGCGTATAATTGGAAACGATTTTTAATGAAAACATGAAAATGTTATATCCCCAAAATAAATGTCTGTAATTTGTTGCTAATTATACAGTGAAGACAAGCAGAAAATTGCGTACCATGGGGGAGGATAAAAGAAAATGAACAGAGGGATATTCTGGATTTCAGGTGCATATTGTTTTAGTGTGAAATAAACATGCTTTGTCTGTTTAAACACATGCTTTAGGACTGCTTTCTGACCCAGGACCAGTGGAAACTGCTTTACAGACTCATACACATTGTGTGCTGTCACTTCAGTCGATTTGATGTTCTTGAAACTCAAATTGCTGCTACACCATCCATCCACAGAGCACTTTGTTGGATGCAACCAAGGGACTTGTAGTTTTTAGGTTCTGATGACTTCAGCCTATACGTTTCCTTAAGCTTTTGGTGGGTGACTGTTGCGGATGGGATTGTGCCTTTTTGAATGGATTTGTCATCCATGATGCTACTCAATACTACTGTATGATTTACACCAGACTGTGCGTGCAACTCAGTTTCAGACAGCTCGATGAACAGACTGCTGCCTGCACAGAATTGACTGGCCTACCGTGTGAATGGTAGCTGGACCGTTTGTACAGCACTCTCAGTCTATATACTCATTGTTCTGTGCATGCAGGCCTGTAGCCATGTTTTAACCTTTCTGTCTCTTGTTCATTTCATACTTGTAGTGCTTTTCTGTTGAGACAGACATACCACTAGAAACCCATAGGCTACTTTTCTCTCAGACCAAATGTCTACTATAGGAGTTGTGATGTTGAATAAAAGTTGAAGGTGCATCAGATATTTTCCCCCTTTTTATTGTCATGCATCCAGATTCAGGCCGATCAGATGCGCACACAGCAACACTGCGGCTTCTAACCCGAGAGCAGAATGCATTTGAGATAACCAGCAAACATCCAAATTGTAGGATCACAGAAACAGAAACTACTCCTTTATGTGCCTTTTTTTTTTGTTTTTTTTTAGTTGGCAGCAGCTGTAGAGGCCATCAAAACAATTGCCGTGGGGAAAAGCCCCCTGAGACCTGAGATAAAGGTCAATTCCACACATCAGGACACATTTCCACATACGGTTTTACACCTCACAATAAAGGTGCCAACTCGCTAAAACAGTTATTTGCTGAATTAGAGGATTGTCCCCTCAAAAAAAAAAGAAAAAAAGCGTCAGTTCAATCGAACAAAAGGGAAATAAAGAAGATGTGGAGGTAGGAGAAGATGCTGGCTTCTCCACCCTTCAGGATCCCAGCTCCTGCAGCTGGATGAAGTGCCTACGCTAGCGCCGAGCCCCTCTCTGTACCTGTGTTTAATAATGGCTCAGCTAGTGTTGAGAGACGAAAGCCAGAGGATTAATTTAAGTTTATCGCCTCCCAACGCCGTGTCTACACGGGCCATTTCAGCAGTTTTTAAAAGGGAAACAAAACTGGCAGAAGGGCAGCGGGCTGTTGCATTGTGTTTCTACGTCCAGTTACACCCGAGCATAACCTCTAATCCAAACACTGACACCCAAAATACTTAATTGTTTGGTGTCTGGGACCTAAGCGGGGATAAAACTGAACATGTCCAGCTAAGCGTCCCTCTGTGTAAAGTTTATTGTCTCACCTGACTCCCAAAGGCCGGGGCCGTGGGCCAGGTACATGCTTAAGCCCTTTCCAGAGAAAGATTTAACAGGCTCAGACTGTGAATCCAGCAACAGCAGCCCTTAAACACGCGTAAGCAGCTGATAGTAAACCCACTGCTGGCCATTAATAAAACTATCCTCATTACAGAGGCCCTACCATCTTCGGGGTTCTTCTAGCGTGTGTGGCAGAATTAAGGCCATGTGTGCTAATGACCAAAGTTTTAATTAGGGAAATGGGTCTGGCTGTTACGCGTGGATTTTGAATTCATTTCTTTATGTGCAGAGCCGCTCATGAACGCCGACATAGCCGGCGTCCACAGCCCTGACTCGTTCGGAGCTTAATGCCGCTCTCGTGCCCAACTGTTTGCATATCTTTGCCAGTTTATACTAATTATAAACCCCTGCGAGGCCTGTGGGAGCTGAGCAAAGGCAGGCATGGCATTTAGTTGAGGATTATCCCAGCATGGGCAACTAATGAACCCAAAGGCTCAAGAGTAATAACTCTCTGCTAGTTCATGCCCAGGTGGTAGTTGGGGTGTTGGCGTGGTTTTTTTAGGCTGTATGTCCATAACAGATATGCTCCCTGCTGTGAGGAAGTCGATTAAATGCAGTGTTCGGAGCTTGTAAGTGGATTTTACTGTGACATGTAAGAGGATGTCAAAAGTCTGAAATTGACCTGGATAACTGGCAGGCATTGTTCTTATTTTTGGTGTCACTGAAGCCTTGTACTTTTCCACAGCAGACAC
>CAAKHG010025537.1:4554-39068 GCA_901007715.1 Dactylopterus volitans | reverse complement strand
AAACCCTGTGAGGATGACAGTGTTTACCGGTGCTGTGGCACGATGAGCCCAGGAGGCTCCAGCTCAAGCTAAACGAGCGCTAACTCACCAGATGCTTCACTTTTATACAAAAACTGGAGGCGATTTTACAATCGAAGGTTAACTATTAATAGAAAGAATAGAATGGAATGCCTTTATTGTCGCTATACATGTACAATGAGATTGAAAGCAACTGCAGCACGGGTGCAAACAGTGAAAAATATACACAGGAGATAAAATATACAGTATAAATATAAGTCTATGCACCAGGATGACTCCTCTTCTTACCTGTTTGACTCCTCCCCCTTCCATTCCTGGCCCCTCCGGTTACTTGTATGACTCCTCCTCCTCCTCCCACTGGTATAACTCCACTCCAATCATTTGTATCAATCAGAATTAGAATACTTTATATATACCTGAGGCGGGGTATCTGTGTCATCCTCAGGCTCGGGTCCTCTGGGAGTTTGAGGGTTCTGTGCGGTAGCTTAGCTGTTCCTAGGACTGCGCTCTTCTGGACTGAAGCTTCAGGTGTGGTTCCTTGGATCTGCTGGAGATGCTCTCCCAGTTTGGGGGTCACTCCAACTACCACGGCGACCACGCTAGCCTGAACCTTCCACATCTGTTCACAGCTGCTTTTTCAGTCGTTTGCGCTTCTCAATCTTTCCGCGTTCCTTCTTCCTGATGTTTGGCGTCGGCCGGGATCGCCACATCGATCACCATCTTCGGCTTTTTTTTTTGTCCACCACCGACACGTCAGGTCGGTTCGCCGAGAGCTGTTTTCTCAGTCTGGAAGCTGAAGTCCCACAGGAGCTACGCTCTGCTGTGCTCAGCCACCTTCTCCATCCCTCACCCCCCCCGTGTGAAATAAGTTTGACACGTCTGTCAAATCTCCACCACATTCAGTGTGTTCGCGTTCCAAACATGCTTCTGGGCCACGTTTCACCCCCCTGCTGCTCCCCAGTGGGGAAGATGAAGCGCATGCGCGATTCAAGTGGCTTCAGTTCAACCTTTAGAACGCTGTGGCACGCCACCGATCCAACTGCGCCACATCTCCTCTCATAGTCTCGTTTCCTGCAAAGACGGGAGGAACCACGTGAGACCACGTTGGTTTCCTGGGTGCTTTCGCTTATCGATGAACGTGCTTTCTTACCAGCACGAGGAAGAAGCTAGCTGTTTTTAAGACTCACTGGCAGAGTGATGCTCCGCGTTGCCGAAATCATCTCACCTCATTGGCTCTTGCAATATAGCAGGCATCGCATACTACAAACAGGATTATCATCGGTTTCCTTCCAATGTGGAAGTGGTTGTTCTTTCGAGCTGCTGGGTTTCTGAATCACCCGGGTTAATGATCTGAATCTTTGTGCTGGATCAGGAATCACGAGTCCGAGGGCTCCATGGACCCGGATCCATAGAGTCCTCTGGCTGGCTAATGCTAAGTACACGAGGCCAGTTAGCGGACTCGGACGATCCGGTTCACTGATTCACTCCAGTTAAATATTGCAATAAACAAGTGGTGACTGTTATGTGGCTGATGTATTTTACGCACATGCTATGATCATCATTATCATTATTATTATTATTTGCATGCATTTTTGTATTTATGCATACAGTTATTTACTTTTTGCCCGTTTAGCATTTTTGTGCGGTTTGATTTCGTTTATATAGCTATTTAAAATATTTAATTCTTAGTCTGTTTCTAATTTGCATCCCTATCGCATTTCTTGCTATTTATATGTTTGTGTTTTATTCTTATAAATTCAACTTACATAACTTATTTTGCTTTTTTTTGGTTCTGTTTGGTTGACATATTTCATTTTGGCTGACCTATGACTGATTTGGAGGTTTTACACTTTTGTTCCATTTGTTGTTATTTATGACACTTACTTTCTATGTGCCCGCGGAGGGCGGGAGGGACGGGATCCATCTGTGTTTCTAGCACTTTGTGTGACATTTTAGTCGTACGAAAAGTGCGATACAAAGTTTGATTGATTGTTTGATTGAATTCTGAACCGGATCACTTTTGTGAGTCACTCAGACTAACCCGAGTCCATAAAAATGAGCCGAGTTTGCCAGCACTGTTGTACTGTTCGCATGGCCTCACTCTGCAGAATCCAAAGGCAGCTCATAAATTATCCACCAAGACGGCGAGATGGAGGAAAGTCATTCCTCATTGTGTTATCTCTTCCTGTTTATAACGCTTCGATATGGAAGCTGGAGGAAGCTGATACCGTTATTGGAAAACAAGCCTGGCAACCATGTACCAGCCGCCGGGGTCACAGCGGGTCAGCGGCGCGATCCATCACGCAGTGAAACCCACCCAGCGCCCAGCGCCACCCAAAAGAATCCATAACCGCAGGCGACGGGCCACGAATTGAACACTCGTGATTTAGCATCAGTTCTCTGGACACTTCCTGTGTTTGGACCCTTCCTCCGGGTTCTGAAGGCGCCGGGTTTGACTCAGCGAGCTCGTGCTGGAGCCGCGGCCGCCGCCGTTTCCTGCAAGCGGGCGTCTTCAGCGTTTGCAGCTGCAGGCCGGAGCCGCAGATGCATCGGCTCTTATGTGCAGCTCGACGGCGCCCAGGTGCAGTTTCTGTTAGAGATGTTTATGAGCTGTGACTCCTCTTGAGAACAATCAACATCGCCTCATGTGCCACTTCCTTTTGGGGGCGGGGGAACCCAAGCAGCTTGTAAACTAATTTCATTTCGGCTTGACTGAATTCTGGATAATTTTCTTTTTTGATAGTAAATGGCGCAGCTCCAACAATAGTTATTAAGCCATTACGAAAGCCATTACGAAAAAGACTTGCAAACACGGGCGTGCTTTTAAAAGAATAAAATATAAATATAGTATATATAAGATTTAAGAAATAAATAGATAATGACTTGTACAATCTAAAAAAAATCTCGAGCTGATGAGGTCACAGGCGGACCTGAGCACCCGCAGTGCGGTGCAGTGCGAGCATGCCGCAATGCTGCACAGACGACGCCGCCATGACGGGGAAAAAACGTGAAAGAATAACAATTTTTGTAAATATAATTTTTGGAGATTTTTCATCAGAAATATGGAGAAAAAAATCATTTGATACAGGAAATAATCTGTTAAGAATTTTATAGTAAATTGCCAATTTTATGCAAATTTTCCCGCAAGTTAGTATGCTACTTAGGTTAAACAGTTAATTCTTCGGTGCTTTAATTATTATTTTATTATCATCACTATTAAAGAAACATACTGTACATAAATATATTTCAACAAAGCAGGCCACACGACTTTACCCTCTGTGTGTGTGTGCGTGCGTGCATGTGTGACGTTATATACACTCATTCCAGTTCAGGGACAAGACCACACCCCCTGGCTCCTGCTTCAGCCAATCCCCAATCGCGGTGGGAACCACCTTTGATACTTAACATGAAATTCAAACTGTGCTGGGATTTGAGTTTGGCAAAGTTCAGTTCTTTTTGTTTGTTTGTTTTTTTTCCAGTTGAGGAGCAGCTGAGAGGAGAATCACCAACATTCACCAACATTCACCGCCGCGCAACATCTCAAACATCCCAGAAGGACTCGAGCTGGAAGGTTCCTCCTTCCTGAGGGGAACCGGCGCACGAGCAGCAGCACGTGTCCCATCACCGCACTCACGGGTCCAGAAGTTCAGCTGAGGTCGAGCTGATTTAGGGGTCCCTGAAAGTCTCTGTCCGCCGCCGCGGGTCTGCGGTAAACGACCGCCAGGCCGCCCAGAGAGCGCCGCGCACGCCTCCCCAGAAGCTGCATCTTCATCAGGAAGTCGTCGTTGGCGGCGATGTAGATGAGCGGGTTGATGGCGCTGTTCAGACACGCCAGGCTCCTGCTGACCTGATGCGCCACGTAGACGTCCCTGAAGCCGGCGCGGCAGACCCCGTCCCGCTTCAGGATCCTGGTCCGCAGGTTGACGTTCCGCAGCACGTGGTAGGGGATGAAGCAGATGGAGAAGAGCAGCACCAGGATCCCCACCAGCTTCAGACAGCGCTGCTTCAGCAGAGGGTTGATGTTTGCCCTCCTGGCGAGAACCCACGTGATGTGGCCGTAGCACGCCAGGATGACGACCAGCGGGACCACGAAGCCCGTGACGGTCCAGCCGACGCTGTAGGGCAGGTACTCTCGGATGTGGAAGTCCGAGGTGGTGTCGAAGCACGCGTCCGGTTTGTTGGCGTCGTTCTTCTCGAAGAACATGTCTGGGAGGATCTGGATGACGACCAGCAGCCAGACCAGCGCGCTCACGGCCAGCGAGTGGCGGCTGGTGATTTTCCCCATCACCCGCATGGGGTGCACGATGCCCAGGTACCTGTAGACGCTGATGCAGGTGAGGAAGCCGATGCTTCCGTAGAGGTTCAGGTGGAAGCAGAAGCGCGTCACCTTGCAGAAGGGCTGTCCGAACTGCCACCGGCTGCTGTGCGCGTAGTAGTGGACCAGGAAGGGCAAGGTGAGGAGGTACAGCAGGTCCGCCAGGCCCAGGTTCAGCATGAAGATGTTGATGGACCCGATTTGGTCCCAGCTGCTGCACACGCTCCTCAGGCCCCACGTGTTCGCCAGCGTGCCAACCACGAACACGCAGACGAAGACGGGCGGCAGGAAGGCGTGTGTGAAGTTCAGGTTGATGTTGGCGCAGCTTTCGTGTGTAAAGTTCATGTCCGCGGCGGTTGCGTAAGCAAGGTTGTGGCGGGTCGTCGTCCTGCCGGCTCTGCGCCGCACGTGCGTCTCACTCTGGTTTCTCACCCGGACTGAGGTCCTCCAAGGCTTCCAGCGCTGCGCTGAAGTGAAACCAAGAGCGAGCCCGCCCACAAATCACTGGAGCGATTTGTCAGCGGTGCCTGGCGCTGCACCCCGCTCGCCTTCCTTCCTCTCCTCTCGCCAAATCGCAAACCTCTCGCAGGCTCCTCCTTGGTAATTGGACAAAGTACCTGGCGGCTGCTCACGCTCATTTACCGTCTCAGCGCTGCAGAGCCGCGAGCATCAGTCGCCGGGGAAACCACGGACGCGGTTCATGTCGGTGATTCGCAGTGCTCAGATTAGTGAATAATCATAACCAGCGGAGACTCACGTTTGACTGGAAAATTCTCCTGACTCGAAGCTGTTGAAGTTGATCAGGGAGGCTGAAATCAGTCATTTGTGTGTGCGTAAATCACATCCTGATGCTGAGACAGACAGGCAGACGGATAGATAGATAGATAGATAGATAGATAGATAGATAGATAGATAGATAGATAGATAGATAGATAGATAGATAGATAGATAGATAGATAGATAGATAGATAGATAGATAGATAGATAGATAGATAGATAGATAGATTGATAGATAGACATTTTCCATGTTCAGAAACATTCTTCTATGCTTCTCCGAATTGTCTTTGAGGTCCGTCCATCCGTCCGACTGCACCCTGCCGTTGTGTTTTGGCCCCTCAGGGCCACCGTCAGACTGCCGCTGTCATGGCGGCTCCTCGTAGGAGTCTGGACCCTGCAGGAGCAGCATCCCGCGGCGGCCTCGGCGATGACTGAGCGCTTCATCGTGTGATTCGCAGACCGATCGGTTTCTCTAAATATTTGCCAATTTGTGCTCATGCTGAGGGCGATCTAACTCCCCTGGAATCTGGTCCACACAATGTGCACGCACACACACACACCAACACACACACACACGCATGCACGCACGCACACATGCACACACTTTATCAGAATAACATTTTACAAAGGGATTTTGAATCCAGGCAGCTGTCTCGGGGCGTTGAGGCTTAAAATGTTTACCAAACGAGGGGAGAGCAATCAACAACGCGGCAACGCCGGCGGCCATCTTGTGCGGCGCCCGGCTTTGTTTACATCGGCGGCCAGCAAGGCACTGACTTGGCTCAAACGGCGAGAAGGCCAGAATTCTTTGTTTCATGACTGTGTAGTGAAGCTTGTGGCGTCGCCAGCGTGACTCTTGACGTGGCTGCAAACTCCAGGTTGGGAGTCGTGAAATAAATAATCAGGCGTTAACCGTGTGTGAAGCATGACTGCGAGGAAAGTGTGTTTTGTGATCACTTCTGCAGATGAACTCCTCAAATGTGGGAAATGTTGGAACGTTAGAGGTTCTTTGGAAGTTGACACAGCTGAATGCTCGGGAGCAGAAAAACATATGCAGCGGGCAAGAAACAGTATGTCAGTCGGCTTCTGTGGAACCGGCAACTCGAGGACGCTTGTGGGAAGAGGACGCTGAAGGTTGGAATGACGCCAACGTTCTACTGCACGCATACATCTGATACCATTCTTACTGAGGAAAGAGTGAGGACATCCGTGTGCTCATAGCGAGCGTTGCCTAATTAGGCGCGTCCTCTACTGGTCTCCGACTTGAACCGGGAGGAAGTTGTCCCTGCAGCTTGATTGCGATATTCTTCCTGCTGTACGGCGTTTGAAGGCGTTCTTGTGTGCAAGCTCGTCTCAAATCGCCTCAAAGCATCCTGATGGGATCCAGGATCCAGGATCCAGGATCCAGGATCCAGGATCCGGGCTGCAACCGTCCCAAGAACGCTCACAAGGCTTTCTTTCTTTTGAGCCTCCCCGTGGAGGATCTGCCGGAACATTTGCGGTCCACACTGGGGGACGGTGGCACGTGGTCCTCAAGCATCCTCCGATGCGACTAAGAGGTGATGGTCAGCGGACCAGCTCCCCAAACCATCACACCTCCACCTCCGTGCTCCACAGTGGCTATGAGGTTCTTGTCCGCAGCTCCTGGGATGACATTTTAGGATTATCGGGGGCTTCTTTAACCACCTCGAGTTCTGCCCTTGCACAGAATTTGTTTGGAGATCTTCTTGAATCGCTTCCCAGACTCACATGCATCGACCATCTTCTCTCTGAAATCAGGTGTCAACTGAATGTACAGGAGCTTATCTTCCTCTATGTGGTCACCAGGTCCCCGCAGTGGAGAGGAAGTTGCGTGGCAACGCCTCAAACTGTCATCTCGCTCATATATTGGTTGATTTTTATCAGCAATTCAGTCATTGTTTTCTGTAAATTCCTGGCGTGATCTCCGGACATGTGACATTTATGTCACGTCTGTCCATCCTGGAAGAGGATGGCTCCTCCTCTGTGGGTCCTCCTCAGGTTTCTTCACCCATTGTTTTCCTGTTAAAAGGGAGTTTTTCCTCACCCAGTCGTTGTACTGTGCTGCACTAATGCTACGCTTTGCAAAGCTTGTGAATATTACTGACTCTTGAGAACCTTCATGATAAAAGGCTAAACTTTCGCTGCCTGGACTGCAATGCCGATATTCCACCACACGGGGGCAGTGTTGAACGCGTTTTGCACCGTGAACCAGGATGCTGATGGCTGAGAGCATTTAATAATTCTCATAACACCTTTGATTATTAAAGCAACAATTTCACCCAAATATAACATTGTCAAAACCATTTTTTGTGATTGGCCGTTCCATAATTGTCTGGATGGATTTATACTTTGAGGTGTTTTCTAATTTTTTTCCATCCCATTTATTATAAATTAAGAAATGGTCCTTATAAACCATCACCTTACTGAAATAAAACATCTTAAAATAAGATCATTAATTGCAAGGTTGTTGTGTTATACATTATATCTGGTTTGTTATGATTGCATCACTCAATAAAACATTAAAATTTGACTTTTGATTGACTTTTCATACATTTTATACAGTTCCTTCAAAGTCCTCACCTGATGGATGATGGACAGACGTGGATGTTGGCTGCTGCCCGATTGGTTGGGGGAGGATTTCCCAGGAAAAAACTGGACAGGAAATGGGCCTACCTAGGCTGTCGCTTCCCGGATTCGCAGCGGGAGCGCACGGTCAACCTGTGTTGATGAAGTCAGAACTGTCACATTCCCACGGCGCATCCCGCCGGCGGGGGCGGCGCCAGAGCGTCATTGTTGCCGCCTAATTACACACGTCGAGGCGGATCCCCGTCAGATGGTGCTGAGTCGCTGGCGAGCTCCCAAGATGCCCCGATGACTGCGGGACCCGTCGCTAAACAACCGTGGTCCTGTAGGCCGTCTAACGCGCTGAATGAGGCGCTCGGACTCCGGCGGACCGGAACGAGCCACGTGGATGCATGTGGAGTGTCCCGCCGCCGCCGCCGCCACGAGAGACCCAACTACAAGCCGATCATGACTTACATTTTGCGATTAAAATATTGGCGACATTATTTCTGTATTCTCAGTGAGTTCATAATTCAAATTAAAATAATGGATTACTTTCAAAATAATGTGATGGGTTTTGGCCAATTTTTCAAGTTTTTTGCCCCCCCCCCAGTAAAATTCCTGATTTTTGTTTCAACAGTTCTTTGCTGATTAGGTCATTCTGTGCTAAAATGCTAATCATCGGTTATCTTAAAGCAAAAGCTCCAGATGAACAAATTAAATCATTTACAGGTGTTAAACTGTCAGTAAATGTATTCAAATCTCCTCGGGGCTCGCAGCTGGAAAACCGCCGAGTCGCAGTTCACTGTGCAGCCGAGTGAAAAATATCAGGGGTCAAAGGTCACATTCAACCAGATGATTGCTTTATTTCTTGACGACGGCAATCGCACGTTGCGTTTGTGTGTGTGTGTGTGTGTGTGTGTGTGTGTGCGTGTGCATGTGAAGCTCACCTGAATGAGTTTGCCGTTGCTTCCGGTGGAGTCGACAGCCGATGTCGAATGTCGTTGCCGCAGCAGCCAGAAATGCGTCCTCGCGCGTGGCTTAACTCAGAAATATGGTAGACAAAAATGGACAATGTTTTTTTCTAAAAATTGAAAATTTCATAAATCAATGTGTATCTTTTTTTTCTTAATTGTAACAGAGTCAGGTGGAACACGCTCATTTCATCTCTCTGTCAGGCCACGTGATGAGGCTCAGCACCTGCGTCCGTGCTGGTTCCACAGTCCCACTTTAAGATGCAGGAGCAGAACCTTAATTCCAGACTCTGGAATTTCCAAGCAAAAATCCCACATTTCGCCAGGATTCAGAGTGATTTTATGCATCCCGGATTTCTTTTTATAAAAAATAACCCCCCAAAAAATCACTTAAGTTGCTCGCTAGCATCGAGACACTGACACACTGCTAGCATACAGATGCTAGCATGCTCACAAATGACAAGACACGCTGCTAAAGGTGTTTCCAGCCTTTATTTTAACTTACCTCCAACGTGTACAAATAATAGAAAAAAAACCAAAACATTTTATTCAAGCAAATGGCTTTTCTAACATCCAACCAAGGAGCGAAAGTTCTACTTAAATAGGTGAGAACATTGTCAGCACACACGCAGAGCTGTTGACTTGTCTAGTACAGTTTGTCAGGATGAAGAAGGCAAATTGCATAGAAGAGGGTTGCATGTGAGAAGGTTCATCTGCCGTGTTGGTTCCTCCACACAACCGACGGGTGTCATGAGCAAGCACCCCTGGACAACTGTGACCTTCCAGAGGAACCATCTGGATGAACCATCCAGAGGAACCGTCTGGAGGAACCCTCAAGAGACAGCATCTAGACGTGCCACCCAGAACCGTCCTGGGGCAGCTCCACAAACACATGGGGGGTTATTTTAAGGTTTTGCTTCCATTTCTTTTGACATAATCGGGATACATTCGTCAAAATGACAGTAAAATAACAATTCCTGATACATCAGAGTAAGATTACGCAATAAAAATGTACCGAGCGCTCGTCGCGAGCGCCGCGCCGCCGTCGGCTCGCCCGGAGGTCCAGGTTCTCCGCTCCACTCTCCATGATTATACATTACACATTAGTGGGCAAAGGCGGCTTCATGATTAGCCAGACATCAGCGCCTGTGATGAGATGAAGGTGTGTAAACATCAGCAAAACAGAATCCGTCAAAGACAGAAGAGCCCCCATCTAACCCCCCCATCCAACCCCCCTCACCCCGCGCTCACAATCCATCATGACTTTTTTCATTACATTGACATAAAAAAACAACAAAAAAAAACTACACACGCCCAACAAAATACTGTTGCGACATTAAATAACTCGCCCTCGCGTTCCAGTTTTCGACTCCAAGGAATGCGTTTGTAGGAAAATGAAACAATGGCTCAGTAAACAAAAAAAATGTGCAGCAACTCGAGGTAGAAGATTTAAAAAAGGAGAAAAAAAGGAGAAAAGTCCAACAATCTTTGGTTGAAAGGTGGAAAAAACGACAACAGAAAATGACTTCTTTTATTCGGGCTTCATCTAATAAAAAACGTCCCTAGAATGACCCTTGACCCTCATTTTTCACATTCTACGCTTGATCGCAGACACGATTACGACCCGACTGAAGGAAATCGGAGCGGCATCAATCCTAAACGTTCCAACGCAACTGGGGAAACGCTCCTCGTCACGTCCGCACCCGAGGGGAGGCGGCGGCGCCTTCCAAATCTCAGCCGGCGGGCGATTTCAAGGCACCGTAGGTATGAGCTGGACCGCAGTGGAGGCCAAGGGCGCCAAAGCGTCCACGAAGGCCGGTTTGAACTGAAGACAACCCGCTTACGCCGCCGCGCTGTGCCGCGCCGCGCCGCGGCTTCACTCCCTGCTCGGGTTCCCAGTTTTCCCGGTTCGCTGTTGCCTTTGCGAGGCGTTGGCGTTTGAGCGCCGAGCCAACGCCAGCCTTCCAAAGACGCTCACCGGGGGGAAAACGGCGTGGCTGATTTAGATGTTGAGAATCGCCCGGTCGCATACCGCTTATAACAAGTAAACGTGAGAGAAACTCCCAAATATAAACCTAATTTGCGAGAATTTCGGCGTATGCATCGATAGCTTACTTCATGAAGCCCGTTCAAGACGCAAAAAGGGAGACAGCAACCGTCAGCTGAGGCAAATAGAAAATAAGGACGTTCCCGTTACAGCATTTGGGACGATGCTTTTGGAGCGTTAACAAGCCGGCAAAGGAAAAGTTACAGTTCCAGCTGTTCTCAAAAATCAAAACCTTGCAAATAGCGAGCGGGGTGCTTTTGCTCGGGCCGCTTCCAGTTCATCAGCTCTCACGTATGTCGCCCATATTGTTGGTTTAGTAGGCAGTTTGATGGTAAATTGTACATAGTCGGTGTATTAATAGGTGATTCCGGACTCAGCCCCTGATTTTCCAATGGTCTTCGTGGGTCTTAGCTCCGCCGGCAGTCTGACAAACCGGCGACAACGTGATGGCAGCGTCACGGTAAAAAACTAGGGACAAACCGCCCTCCGCCCCCCAGAAATCTCAGGAACCATCCTCAAGTGACGAAAAAGAAGTCGAGCAATATGGTAACTATCATTGGGAGATGATAGAAAGCCAGAAAGTGGCAGAAGTTGTGCAGGATAATGGTGTCATTGGAGTCAAGTATCTAATCCTCTGGATTACAAACATACATATGCATAATCTCCAGCTGCTGACGACGGGCCTCGGTCCGGTAGTGTTGCCTGACAGCCTGACAAAACAAAAAGGTGGAGCCTCTTTCGTGAGGTGAAGCCTGTCAAATCTCATGTGGGGGCGGCGATGCGGAGAGGGTGGGGGGGTGTGGGGGGCGGCACCAGGCAGGGCGGGGCAGCGCGCGGAGGCCCAGGAGGTCCTCACCGGCAGCGTGGGAGTGTATCCGATGTCAGTCTTACAGTAATCAGTAGTAAGGAAGAGTTGTGGTCCGACCTCCTGACCCCGAGCCAACCGGCACGCCGTCCTCGCTCCGGCCAGCCTCACATCTCCCGTTTTCTGACGCGAGCGTCCCCAGACCCAAGTTCTTGGACAGAGGTGCGGCCACATCAGTGTCCCCCCACTACCCACCCACCCCCACCCCAACTACTAGCAGCAGGTGTTCACGAGTTTCTTGCTCGACTACAACAATAATCTCCATCAGGGCTGACTTCACTGTAAACATGTTCGAAATAAGTAAGGTGGAAGGTCGGCATCCAAGCTGCAAACGCCGGGCCATCATCTTCACAGTCATCCGAGTAGACCGGGGAGACCCTCATCAGAGTAGACCAGGGAGACCCTCATCAGAGTAGACCGGGGAGACCCTCGCTGATGCAGCAGCTCGTCTGCAGGGAAAAAAAAGCCACATCAGTTATAAAGCAGCAGCAGCAGCAGCAGCAGCAGCAGCAGCGCCACACTCAAGGTTCTGATGTGGACTGGACCTGCTGAACCAGTCAGGAGGCCCACGCCTGCTCCGGTTTCCGCCGCTCGTGTGGACAAAGAGACGGCGGCATGCGTAAACAGCTTGTGTCAACAAGACAAAGCCGGGCACTGCGGCGGTTTATGGCGGGCGGGGGAACGTCTCCGGTGGGCGACCCTTGACCTTTACCCAAAGACACAACGCAGGGCCGATGAAAGTCCCCCCACAGCCCTTCTGGTCTTCTAGTTTTCACTTGCGACACTTTTTTTGGAACGTTTTTCCAGCATCAAATTCAAAAATGGGTTGATTTCTTTTATTTTCTTTTGACAGGAGTTAGATTTGTTGACTTTGTCCTATTTTCAAGACAGACAGTCTGTCAGCAGCAACGAGGCGGCCATGTTGGATTCACGCCGCGTTTACATTGCGCTCTGCTGACTTTGTGAGGCTCAGTTACTTAAATTGAATCAACTATTGATTGTTACGGCTTCCAAATGCAGCGACTGAGCGATGCATTTCACCGCAACGCAAGTCGGAACAGAAGCCAACGTCGATTCTACTGGTCGGACCGGATCGGCGCAGTTTCCCTGCAGCGGCAGTCGGGAGACGCATCAGAGTGTCAACGTGCTGAGTCAACGGCGCCACGCTGCTGCAGAGCATGTCTGCTTCCCAGCACTGCACACGCACACACACACACGCACGCACGCACGCACGCACGCACACCCGGATTCACATTGGACTGATGGAACAAGAGCGAGTGAGTCCAACGCCGCCAACATCACTTTGCAACCGTGCGGATCATCATCAGCCAGCGAGCGGCGGCGAGGATCTGCGGCTTTAGCCTATCCGGGGCTTTGTTGGCTCAGTGCGAGTGGCACGCCGTCACCATTACATAACCCGACATTACGCGGCGCTTCAGACAGATTTACGGCGTCAGAATGCAGCGTGACGCGACACTCTTGTTTCACTCCGCAGTCGCGACCTGGCGCGTTTACGCAGCAGGGAATTCTGGGACAGGAATCTCTATCCAGCTTGAAATAAGACACCACCAGCTGCTTCGGTTAAATTCCGAGCAGGCAGGACGGTCGATACAACAGCAGGTTCAGTAAAGCTGCCCAAAACCCACTCTAGAGCGCAGCTCTGGAAGAGCCAATCAAACTTTAAGACCAAATGCGGGGGGTTGGATTTTAGCCTCCTAAATAAACCCATGAAGATCTTCTGCAAGTTACTCTCATTGCCAGGTCTTACTGGAGCTGGGACCTCCAGGCATCCCCAAGATATTCACAACATTTTCCAAATGTTTTCACTCTTTGTTACATATTTCAGCCGGCAAGAAAAAATAACAGCGGCAGATGCCTCGAGACGCTCGCCAGTGGCTGCAAATGCGCCGCAGCATGTGGACCGGCGCACCGGTCACGGCAGCCAATGAGAGCGCAGGACCCACAGGAGACCTGGGGGAGGGGTCTTCTGCAACGTCGATGGTGCAACAGCGCAACTTCCTCCATGTTTGTTGTCCTGAGCTAACGGGAAGTTAAAGATGAGGTCGGCATCGATGGGCGTGGCCAAACACCGGCTCAGACTGTATTCGCGCCTGCGGCTTCACCCTCGACTCCATTTAAGATGGCGGCGGGAAATTAAATCTCAATTTTCAACAACTTCACAGTGCTGCACTACAGACTGAAACATGGCCGACCTCTGCATGCGCATCCTCGTGCTCAGAGATTGCGGATAAATCGAGGATTGAAATCAAAGTTCTAACCGTTCTGTTACCCAATCGTAGCCTTGTACTCCAGTGACGAGGTGCCCAAAACCCACCAATCACGCGGAGCTGCAGTTTTAGCGCCGTTCTCGCGTTGGACTTTGGACGAATCCAACAGCAGCCGTGCAGCAACTGCAGGAGTAGGTGATGCGGTGATGTCTGCCACCCCCAACGCCTGCGTAGCCCCGCCTCCTCCCCCACCAGAGCAAGGCAAACAAAGGCCAATAGTCTCTCATTCAGAGGAAAAACAACCCGTCACTGATTGGTCAACTGAGGAACAAGCGTGCTTAACCGAGTACAAAACAATGGGAGGAGCCAGTAAACACTCACTACGCCTCTTTTATAACAAAAGCATGCGGTGGAGGCGCGCTCCCACGGTCGGGGGAGGGCCCGCGCTTGCATAAGACGCGTCCCCGTCAGCGCCAGTTGGCGAGCTCATGTCCCCTCACACCAGATATGATGCTACGCCTGCGCCAGGCCCCTCCTCCCAGCCACTCACGACGTGTCGCAGCGCCGCCGGCTGACAGCCGCGCCGTCTGTCGCCATCACACCGCCGCCCCTACTTATTTGACACTAGTTGCACAAAAAAAAAGAAAAAAAAAAAAAAAGATTAGAGGCGCCAAGCTTGGAAGAAGCCTCCAGTAAACAGCCGAAAGCAGACGAGAACGTGCAAGAACCTTCAGCAACAGATCGTGAGGTTCCGCTGCTGTTGTGACGCTTGTCCTCCTCAATGAGACCGAGGGAGACTTTGGTCCCCTCATCGGTCCAAACGTACCCATCGTTGCTACAGCAACCGTGCTTTCACCCAGTCAGCTGACCAGTCATGTGACTCACATGTTCACAATTCGACTTTTATCATAGTTTTTGGTGGCCTGTTTTTTCTTTTGTTGTTGGAATGTTTCAAACTTTTCTGATACGACGCTTCGAGCGTTCAAAGATCCTCCGTTGGCGGTGAGATGAACAGCCGGACGCTGAGCGAAAACGCGTCCGGGATCACGTGACAGCGAGACCCACGAGACACGACGCGAGGACGGTGGCGCGGTTACCTGCACACGAAAGTTCGGGGTCATGTGGGACACATGACCTGATCCATCCGGGCCTGCAGCTCAAAGGCGTCGGGGCGGTCCTGAGGGTTGACCGCCAGCATGTCCTGCAGCAGCTTCTTCACGCCGTCCGACATGCACGACCTGCGCTTCTGTGGGATGTTGAGCACCATCTTCGGGTTCTCCAGCAGGGCCTCGCCCACCGGCACGATGTCCGCCCCTTGCCTGACGTAGGTGCCGAGCAGCTCCCGCTTGGACTCGGCGTCGATGAAGGTAATCCTCTCCAGCATGGCCCAGATGATGATGCCGAGCGCGAAGATGTCCGCCTTGGCCGTGTAATGCCCCTCCCACACCTCGGGGGCCATGAAGAAGTCCGAGCCGCACGCCGACGACAGCCAAAACTTGTTGACGTTGACGTTTTTATTCCTGTCCTCCCCTTCCTTGCCCTCGGCGCCGCCCCCCAACCCGGCGCACACTTTGCTGAGGCCGAAGTCGGCCACCTTGAGGACGGGGGTCCCCGACCTCTCCGAGATGAGGATGTTGTCCGGCTTCAGGTCCCTGTGGACGATGTTGTTCTCGTGCAGGAAGGCGACGGCGCTGGTCAGCTGCAGCATGAAGCTGTTGTTGGTGCGCGGGTCGGGCCGCCGCGACAGGATGAACTGGTTGAGGTCGCCGCCTTCGCAGAACTCCATGACGAACCAGAGGTAGCAGGGCTCCTCCGGGGGGCCGAAGGCTCTCTCACCTGGAACACAGATTTAACCAGACAAGACCCCGAATTATAGCTTGTGAAACAGGTACAGTCGGACACAAGCTGCAGATGCTAACCGCAGCTTTATGGCTACTCATAAAAGAGAGTCAAAGTGTGTTTGATTGCTGAGTGGAATGTGTTGAGTGGAACTCTGCAGACTCCATTTTGACGAGCCTGAGCCTCGGGAGCTGCCTGGTGTGTACACACACACACACACACACACACACACACACACACACACACACACACCCATCCCCCCCTTTTTTCCTCCATTTGTCATGGCGACGTCAACTCGACGTCCAACTGGCAGACAAGCTAAAGCGCTAGCAGGCGCCGTCCCCGTGTGACCGCCGAGGAGCTGGCGGTCGTCGGGCGCCATTAAGCTAGCGAGCTAGCCCAGTGAGCTAGCTTGAATAAGCTAGCCAAACAATCGCTGTCACGTAACGTCACTGCCGAGCCGGAAACCGCTCAAAACTGCGTTGAGAAATCTGTCAGTTTCACGTCTCGCTGCCTTACATGAAGCTTTTGAGCCCACAAGTAGCCGCGGAGAGGCGAGATTCCCAACGGCGAGGCGTCGCCGTTTAATTCGGCATCAACCCCGGAGGGAAAAGCAACGCTCGTTTCGGAGTGGCACGCGTGGAAACGCCGCGGTGACTCAGCTAACCCGCGGCCGCTCGGGCACCTTTGAGCGAGGTCTCCACCAGGCGCAGGTACTGCTTGGACCGCTTGTTCCCGTGGCTCATCTTCTGGGCCATGCCGTTCCGCTGCAGCACGCACTCCTCCAGCTGGACCACGTTCTGGTGCCGCTTCTCCAGGCTCGCCAGCGCCCAGAACTCCTGCAAGGCGAGCTCGACGTTTTCGGGCGCGTCGCATCGCAGCTTCTTCACCGCGACTTTGGCTCCGGACCTCCGGGCCAGCGCCTCGTACACCACGCCGTAGGTCCCCCGGCCCACCTCGCGGAGCAGGCTGTAGCGCGGGGCCGCGGGTCGCCGCTCCGGGCCGTCGTGCTTGCAGAGGTCGGGGCCGCGCTCCATGTCATGGTCGTCGTGCGCCGCGTTGCCCACGCTCAGGCACCGCAGCACCGCCGGCTCCTCCGCCCGCGACCCGCTCGGCTTGCAGCAGGCTCGGGCGCTCCTCGTGCGTCTCCGCCAGCTGCTGCCGTCGCCGCCGCCGCCGCCGCCCACCGCGTCCATCGCCCACCGCTCACGGCCGAAACGCTCCGCGGAAGCGCGCCCGCATGTCGCCGCAGACGGCGGAGTCCGTGCGATCCCGGTTGTTTTGAAGGCGAGAAATCAGGACAGAAAGTTGTTGAGCCGCGGCGGGGGACCGGGGGGAGGGGTGAGGTGACACGGGGGCACGGCGCGCGTCAACACGCGGCGGCTACCGCGTGGAGCGCGTCCGGTCGGACTCGCCAAAATAAAAGCACTTGGGGTTACGCATGTGCGCTGCGTCCTAAATTCCATCCTTCCACCCTAACGAGTACGCAAAAGCAGTACGTGAGACTTTTTAGTGCGTCCGAAACATGTATGTATGTACACAATAGTACGCACTATCCACACTCACTCCGGAGAAGTTTATTAGTATGGATTGATGGACGCTAACTAAGCAGAAACTCCCCACAATGCAATGCGGTGATGTTTGCTAGCTAAGGTAGACGGTCGAGAGCGGAGCGGCGTGTGGCTGCGTTGATAGGAGTGGTCACCATGGTAACAACCGTGGTAACAGCGTTCCCTCCCAACGGCAGGAATAGTACTCCAAATAGTACGTCCGAATGAATGCGTACCACTGATATTTACTCAAAAGTGGGCCCACTTACGTATACTTTTTGAGTGTCTACTGTTTAGTACGGCGTTTCGGACGCAGGGCCTGCAGTTAGGGTATATCTGTGATCCCCAAACTTATTTATTTTTTTCATACACAGTGCGTGACAAAAATATAGGACCACTCATTTTAAGGAGGTAAATTATTTTTCAAATAAATAATGTTATATTTATTTCCTGCCTTTTTTCTGTGAAGAACCCAGAGAGGGTTACTTGGTTCTGTGCGGCTTTCTGGAAAACGATACATTCTTACGTTTCGGCTCCCCTGCGACCGTCACACTTTTTCTGTTACAAACTGACCCCCCATCAGAGAAGGGAAACGTTATGTGGCCCTCACAGGAGAAAGTTTAGGGGCCCCTGCACAATATAGTGGACAACAAAATATCCACAATGCACTGCAAAACTGAGTGAACAAACAATGTGTAGGTTGCGTCCGAAATGCCATACTACATACTTAAAAAGTATACTTAATTTGGGCGCACTTTTGGGTAAATATCAGTAGTACGCATTACTTGGGACGTACTACTACTGAAAACAACAGCGCAACTTTTATTTTTACACCACTTCCGCTCGTCTCCCCGCAGCGCAGCTTCGAATGCGCGGCTTCGACGCCGCTCGGGGTTGCGGAGTTCGGGCCGTACCACCCGGTACCACCGCGGAGGGGCGCGGGGCTCCGGAACGCGACCGAGGAACGCGAGTTACGAACGTCCCGACGAGCTCGCGCCAAACACGGACGCCGCTTTTGTCGTGTGCGGAACTTCAACGGTTAAAAACATAACAAAACAATAAAAAAAAAAGAAGCCAGCGTTTCGCTTCGTGCCACCCGCGCGGAACAAACCTTCACGCGAAAACGAAAGTCAGCCACGGTTTACGCATTTACGTACGTACGTCGGTTATGCACGTTACGCGCGTTATCTTACGGTGAATTGCGCGCTCAACCCCCCCGCCGGATGGTCTCGTCCGCGTCTTTGGTCCAGCATGGAGCTTCACGTGCCCGCGCCCCTCCCCCCACCCCCACCGCGCGGGGGCACGTGTTGCTGCACGCGCCCACCTCTTTTTTTTTTTTTGGTTTGTATTTTTTTTCTTAAAACTTTATTAGAACGACAAAACTGGAGCGAGAACATAACGAAGGCTAAAGACTTATTAATTAAATAAGTCCCAGTAGATAACACTTTCTCATCTGTTATCCGTTGAATTGACTCAAAGTAGCAGTCGATTTCAATTGAAAATAATTTAAATGAATTAATTATATTTGTACTTTATAGATATGACATTTCCCGAATAACATTTAAAAATATAAATAATACATAAATATTTGTGTTCAAAATATGTAAAAACTCTCTTATTCAAATAATTCCAAATGTAATTCAGTTAAAAAAAATTTAAATAAATTAATTCAGAATATTTCGCTTTATAAATATGAAACTTCCAGGAAGTTACGAAAATATTATGTTCAAAATATGTGATTTAAGCTTTATTTTAATAAGTAAACCATTTCAGTGAATTGAAGGGATAAGAATATTTTGCTTCAAAAATGTGATTTCCCTGATAAAATGAAAATATTCATCGCACATGAATTTGTAATAAGTGTTACTATTTTAATCATTTCTGCTGATGAGCCATAAGCTTTGTGCCATTTGATGCATCATGTAATTTTTCTAATATTTCAAATACATTTTCTATATTTCTATTAACTTAAAGCAAATAATTATTAGAAAATGTACATCGTTGAAAAATTGCTATTTAAGCATTGGAGACTCAATCTAGCTAGCTGCAGCGTTAGAGAATCAGGGTAGTTAGCTTCAGTGTTACAAATTCAGGCTAGCCAACTGCAGCATTACTCAGATTAGTTAAAGACTTAGTTAAAGACTCAGGCTAACTAGCTGCAGCAATCAAGGCCCAAGCTAGCTAGCTGCAGCGTTAGAGACTCAGGGTAGTTAGCTTCAGTGGTACAAATCCAGGCTAGCCAACTAGTGTTACTCAGATTAGTTAGCTGCAGTGTTAGAGACTCAGGCGAGTCAGTTGTTGAGTTAGGAGACTCAGGCTAGCTGGCTGCAGTGTTACTCAGGCTAGCTGGCTGCAGTGTTACTCAGGCTAGCTGGGTGCATTTTAAAGACCTTTGTTTCTGTGTCTGTTAGCAGGATTCACTAAACACATTTTATATGTCGGGTTTGGCCAGAGTAACAAGTAACCACAGACCTTCTTCTGGGGCTGCCATCATTAGCCGCCATCATTTGTCGATGTCTTAAGCCGCCATCTTTAAAAAAAACGTCGCAATATTTTACATCACTGCAACCACAGGTCATTTTGGCTCTGCTGACCTGTAAAATGGACAAGCGAGTGTTTTCAGCCCGTTCGCCGTCCTCGGGGCTTGGCCGCACCCCCAGGCTGCGACGTGGCACCGACCAACACATGATACTTACGTGGAACATTAAGACTGTACTAAAACACTTCAGGCCAAAAAAAAACACACGGAAACCAAATTTAAGTGTTTCTTTTCATGTTTTTTGTACATCTTACAAATTTAATAAAAACCCTGAATGCAGAAAGGCTGCGCAGTAACAACCTAAGTGGCTTAAGATGATCGCTGATTCAAACATCATGGAATTGTATCAATAAAAAATACTGAACATAAAAGACTACACGTAAACTTGGAAAACGAGTTAAAAGACTGTAAAATGTAATAAGACTTCATCTGCACGTATTCATACGTATTATTCAGAGCACAACAATCTGTGACGTCCTGCATATTGGCAAGCTTTGCCAAAATCTGCTGGTAAAATGTGGAGACACGACAAAGATCTTAGAAAAACCACCTCAGCCGCGGACGGAAATCTTGTCAGCGTTGGTCACGGCGTTCTTCAGCTGGTAGTGGTCCAGGAGCTTCTTCCAAGAGAGACTGCACCTGAGCAGCTCTTGGTTCCCTTTGGGAGAAGACGGAAGAACGACAAAAGGGACATTTCACAGTCACTCGGAGAGTTCCGCCGTCCATCTCTGGCGGCGCTCTGAAGCGCCACACCACGTATAACCACACAATCGGGTGAAAATCATCATCACTGCACGAGAGGCCACCCGAAGTCGAGCGTTTACTTTGGGTTTTGAGCGCGTGAGTATGAAAAAGCGAGCAATGATCTCACCGATGATGCACAGTCCCTCCTTGGCTCTGGTGATGCCCACGTTGATCTGGGTGGCATAACCCACAAAGCCCAGATGTTTGGACATCCACGCGCCGCCTTGCTCAGGCTCAATCTCTTCGGTGGGCAGCGAACACACCGTGGATATGATGACGTAGCGCCATTCACTCCCTGGGAGGCGGGATATGGTTTTTACTAAGGTTGCATAGACTCACATTTTTAGAATGAAACTTCACTGCATTCAGCTCACAACTGCGAGGCAGTGCCATTAATCCGGGATTAAATTGAACACGTTCAACATTCATAACCGCAGGTGTGTCAGCGGTGAGTAGTTTTAGTGACGCTACGCCGGTTAGCCATTCACCGCCGGCCTCGCTCTGCCACTCATGTCCATCATGCCACTGAATCAACTCACCCGGCGCCGCAGAGCTTTCGCTTCCCTAATGGGGAGCAACAGGGTCAGAACCTACACAGCGAGCAGTGAGTACTTAAATCCTGGCAGACACATTGTGATTTTCATAAATTTAAAAGAATGCACCTCAACCGATGGATGATCCACCGACAGTGAACTCAACACGCCGTGGCAGACGGGGAGAAACACCACAATCAACACCTCCCGGTCCGACTCCGAAACCCACCACTCAAAGGACTGTTTAGATCCATTTTTATCCCTAATAAACATTTTCCATACTCGGCGTATGACTTATGGCTAAAAATGTGTCACGTGGGGCCACGGTGACCTTTGACCTAAAAGCAAAATCTCATTAGTTCATCGGATTTTGCTTGTGTCAAATTTGTCAAAATTCTTGGCAGGCCTAAAAAACACACAAAAAAAATCCAATCAGGTCATCATTGAGCTGGAGCTGACCCGTCTTTGTTCGTAATAATGAGACGTACGTATATTTTGACGCACGAAAAAATGAATGCCACAAGGCAATGTTAGCCAAAAAAAAAAAAAAAAAAGAGGCAGCATCTAAACTGTGTACAACACATGCTGGGGTCTGCAGCGCTCTACAGATACTGGGATGCCTTCCCACCAGGGAGTTGCTACTTCCAGGTATCGGAGGGCTGAGGCGCCGTCACCTTGGCTCTTGGTGATGGTGGTCACCAGCACGTTGCTCATCTTCCTCTTCTTCAGCTCCTCCTGGATCTCTGCTACTTGGGCGTTGTAGGGCGACAGAATCACAATGTCCTGCTGCTTGACTTTGGCTGCCTTCACCAGTTTTGTGGCGATGTCGATCTGCGAAGCCGTAACGAGGCAGCATTATGAATGGCCGAATGCCGGTTAAATGTGCGTGAACAGAACCACTGCATGTACAAATTGCACAGGAAAAGCGGGGATGCGCGGTAGCGTACCACTTTGTCCTTCTCCTCGTGGTTGACTTTGGAGTTGAAGTTGCCCTTGGCCGTCTTGGTAACCTGATGGATGGTCTTTCCCTGGATGTGGCCAAAAACAATTGGCATTGTCCTCTTGTTGACGCGCAGGACGCTGGGCGGCTGCTCGGCGCCGGTTTTCAGCTTTCCACTGTAATATGCCTTTGACGGGAATTCGCAGATGTCCTCATGCTGGCACGATGACAATGAACGCAGCGGTGTTACAAGCAGCAGCAGCATTCCGAAATTTTACACATCAAAGCGTGTTTGCAAGTTTTGCGGAGTCTTGCTGTGCGAGTGAAAATAATTCAGGCTATGAAACCTCTAGAGGGAGACGTGTGAGGTGTTTTAAGATTGCAGAAGAATAACCGAATCCATGCATGGTGATGATGTTCTCCCGAAAAGCCGGAGATGTTGGGAACGCAATCAAATCGTAGCGGCCCGCTGACTTTGGGTGTCATGCTGACGTCAAGGTGATGTTTCCTCGGCCTTTTACGAGGAGACGTCTGATGTGCCTCACGAGCTCACTTATTCCAAAAATTCTGCCCCAAAGCAGGAGGCTACATGAGCTGATGCCGCTTGTTCTTTCTTTTACTTTAAATCTCGGCAGGCGTGAGGTGTCACAGATCATCACACAGGGTATAATTACCATCCCAGCAGCTGTTCTCGCATAATGAGAGTTGGCTGAACAGCTTGTAGTCTCCCTCCAGAGATTACAGTACATTAGGCATTTTCCCTTAAAGACTTCGATCTCAGCTTGACAAGCCCCGTTTCCACCACGCAAGTTCAGTTCAGCTCAGGTCGGTACGTTCTTTGTTTCCACTGCAGACCGTGGAACCTCCTCCAGGTCTTCCTGTCCACACACTCTTGTGTGCTGTTGTGGTCTTTGACACAACGATAATCATCGCAGAGCTTTGAGCTTCTGGTCCTTCATCGCTCGGCCGTTGGCTGGAAGCCCTCAGCAGCCTCGCTGAGATTTCAGCAGCAGTGTTTCTAGCTTCACCCTTAAGGTACCGAATCTGTGTGCTAGGATCCCCAACAGAGGGGTTACCGAAATAAGGAGGGTACATTTTCTTTGGTACCGTCCATAACTGTTGTCAATGAAAATGTCAAAAACTGTAAACTGAACTGAACTGCTTGGTGGAAACGGAGCTTCGGAGGAACATCTGGCAGAGCTGAGGGCGATGTTCCTTGTTTAAAACTGTCCAGGGCACAAAAGTTCCCCGAGTGCGGTGAAGTGGCGTGTTTGGCGTTTCCCACCATTCTGTACTGAGTGTCCAGCATCACCGCGCTGTTCTCGCGGTTTGTGTAGCAGCGCTCGAACAGGGACCTGGCCACCCCCAGCTTCCTCACGCTCTCGTTCTTCACGATGGGCTGCAGCTGCTTGTGGTCACCTATCAGCACGATCTGCATTTCAAGAAGAGTTTGCAAGTCATTGACTGGAGCATGGTGAACTTGAACATCTGATCTGCGTAAACTAGACAGCATGGCGGTGAAGCCGTCCATCGCCACCAGACGAGCTCCACCCAGGACCATTCGTTTAGGACTCTGGTGAAGATACCAGTGCCGGACTTCTTCCAAACTGAGCGTGTGCAGATGTAAGACGATGACAATTGTGCTCGTTAATGCTGCTATGGTTACGTTTTGGTCGCAGAGGAACTCACAGTGATGAAAGCTTGGTTTCAGCGCATTTTAGCCGGCCAATCAGAGAAGAGTGCTCACCCGGACTGCCTCGGTGTGATGTGAGACTTTCAAATGAAATGGGTTTCACTTGAATCAGGATGGTAGTGAAGACGTTCCTGGCTGAAAGTCGTTAAGTCATGACATTTCATGGTAGTCGTTCCCATAACTAAGGCTCAAAGTTAATTTGATCGATAGATGATTTGTCTTTGTGGGGGAAATTGGTTTTGAGGTAATTTTAGCATTTTTATTCAGAGAACACCTTGAATAATGGATGATGAACCCAGACCAGCTGGACTTAATATTTGTGCATGCTTAGAACTTTACTGGCTCGTTGAATAAAAAGGTTTGGATCTGTTTTTAGTAAAAAAAAAATATATATATTTTTTTTAAAAACAGCTGCTGCTGCTGTTGTTTTCCTCGGTCGCGTGTCGCACAAGAGTTGAGCAGAGGGCCGATGGGTAACGGAAACACAAACCCTTTCCGGATTGTTGCAGACCAGCGGGATCAGTGCCTGGGGCTCAGTGGCCATGGCGCATTCGTCGATGAGGATCTGTCGTGCACTGACCACCTTGGTCAAACTCGGGGCAGAGGCATGCGTGCACGTGCAGAGGATGATGTCATGGCGTTCCAGCTCGTAGGCCCGAGCCTCCTTGAGAAGATCGTTGTATCTAAGGGGGGGAAGCAACCCACGCGGTGAGAATGTGCGTTGCCAAGGGGCGTCGTCGTGCTCATCATCGTGCAGCTAAGCAGGAGCATCTTTAGATGATCCGCTCAAAGACTTGGTCGTCATAGCGACCGTTAGAACGACGCTGACAGGAATTCCGAGTGATGCAATCCGAAGACAAGCCTCCGACAGGGAGACACTGGTGTTTTTGGAAATCACAACGGGAATGTCTTCCAGCCATTTTCCCGGCACATAAACAAATACATTTGCATTGTTAAAACTTTGTAACGCGAGTTTCAGGGGCATCATAAACACTTTCATCTCAGCTTCTCCAATAAACGTCCTGTCCACCTCCAGGACAAACGCCGACTACACGCCTGTTTGATATTGAAATATTTTCTGGCACAATCAAACAATTTGTCAACTGATATGAGCGGGCTGACGAGGACAGAGTAAAGTTAAGAAAGGACTATTGTCTGATTGGCTTATTCTTATCTGATGGAGTCCATTAAACTATGTCCAGCTTGACCCAGACACACACCGGGAGACCACCAGCATCATATTCGGAATATGATGGAGCTGATCGCAGTCATGCTAGACAATTATTTTGCCTCCATCATGTTCCGTTAGTAGAACTCTGCTGCGCTCTGCTAAAAACACATCAAGCTGTGCAAAAACTCCACGACGCTCAGACGTCAACCTGTCGGAGGTGTTTTTGTTTGTTTGTTTGTTTGCTTGTTTTTTTTAACCCTGGATGTTGATTGGTTCATATTAAGTTGAAAAGCATCGGCGATGTGGACTTTCTGTAATTGTCTGCAGGCTACTGCACAACACAGTTAGGAAAAAAAAAAGGAAACTCTTTGACGACGTTGCTTAAATTTCCAAAAGCACAACATATGTCAGCAAACATAGGTGGACAAAAGCCGCGCAGAAGACGGAACACACTGCGACACGGCCAACAAGTGATGCAGCCATTACCTGCAGGACCGTGGCCGTGGCATCGGCTAAAAGGGCATCCATTCTCAAATGAAAACACCAGCAACAACCTCATTAAAACTTGTTAAACCTTGACTTACGCTTTCACTTCCTCAGTTGTCAGCTCTGTCTTCTCTGCAATGCGACGGTCAAATTCCTTTATTCGATGTGAACTTGGGTTGTGCTCCTGTCGAATGCGGTGATGCAGAGTGATGTTCCTAAAACCATGCAAAGGACCCCAGCGTTTAGAAGTCCTTTAGTGACCAAAGTGAATATTACAAACTGTTAGAGTACCTAATCTCCTCTTTAGATCGATCTTGGCGGAGGGCCCTCGGGGTTGACTTGAAGTCTGGATGGGGGTAATCAAGTGTCTCCACTTGTTGGCTGTAGACCCTTAGGGGCTTCACCTTGTCCCCCAACCTCATTAGGAACTCTGTATCACAGAAGACACACATGGAACTATATGTTGCATGGATTAACTGAGACTTCGGCTAAATCTCTCATTTTTTGGTTCTCCCGGACTTCTCCTCTAATAAGGCTTGTACGATATCATCCTCGTGATGCACAAGTAATTTGTGTTTTAGAACAACCTGGGCTTTCAGAATACAGCAGACCTCTGACGGGTCCACAGGAACAATGGGCGAGCAAATATGGCTGACTGGTATCTATGCTAGTGATCTCCATCGTCAAGCAATTCAGAAAATATTGACCGAGGACATTCAATTTTGGAGGCACCATTGTTCCAGAAGAAGCTTCTGTAGGGCAAACGATTGCACCGACGGAATGCCGGAACCACAAAACTGCTAGCTTTCGCGGGGAAAAACAAGTTGGCAGCCACAATCTATGGTGAGAAAGTTATGATATCAGTACTACATGCAATGCAAAAACGTGTTGCATACGAGGTTGGTCTCAGGGGTTTTGGGGAAGACAAGGGAAGGGAAGGGAAGACGCGAAACTTCAGCACACATAGAAACTTGCCTGCGACAACATCGACAGATTTGTTGGACGGGCCGCAGTAGAGAACAACCTCCTTTTTGTCCCTGTCTTTTTCATCTACAAATATGCGTCGGTTTTTCGGGTTTTGTTCAGCAAACCAGTAGACCATGTACACGCCGACTACCGTCTTCCCAGTGCCTATAAACAAAGAGGAAAAATAACTCAGACTTGAGCAGGGAATACAAAGCAAAGTGGGAGTGAGTCCTCCATCTTACCAGGTGGCCCCTGTATTAACGTGAAATCCTTATTTATAGCTTGTTCCACAGCCACATACTGGCTGTCATTAAGCTTTGGCATCCCATAGCTGGATAGGTCTGTTCTCATGATGTGCAACCTTAGCACACTGCGATCTAGCACTGCGACGACAAAATGAGAGATGTGAGTCAAGTCTATCGGCAGTGTGGGATGCCACAGAGTGACACTGATGGATTTTAAAAAGCCACCAATGGATTTACCCTTTTTTGGACAGTGATTTCCAAGTGCTATACTCTTGACCAGGTTACATGCGGCCTGTAAACGGAGAATAGCATCCTCTTTGCGTCTGTGGAAAAAGGTGAAATCACATATGTTAGATCTGAGGTGGAGAAAAACTGGGAAAAATGATTAGAACTGTAGTCAGTTTGACCGAAGGTGTTTGAAGGCGACACTTGAACTTACATGTCAGGTAGCAGTTTGGGGATGATCTCAACTGTGAAAGTTGTGTTTTTCTGAAAGACACATTTGGGTTTGGTCTCCATTGGGAGGTGTGTCACATAGAACTCAACTTTACATTCTCCAGTTTTCATTTCTAGCACTTTGCTTGTGACTCCATGGGCCACCCACGTGAACTCTCTTGGGTCCACCAGTGCAGAGTGTTCCGCTGCTGAACTCATCTCCAAACCTCTTTTCCGAATACACAGTAAACACCTCGAAAGCTTAAATTCAACTGCCCAGTCATTTTTCCATGCCTCAGGTAAGGAGAAGCTTCCTGATAGTTTGCCTTCCTGCTGTTGATTGAAGATCACCACCTGGTTCTCAATGACTATGCTTCCAGTTTCATCCACTGCAGTGGCAACAGATTCCATGTTACACAAAGGTTGCCAGATGCACACATATTCATCAACATCATGGTAAAAATGCCTGGCTGGTTCATCTGCAGATCTGGCGAAGCACGTGATGGGGCTCTGGATGTGGTCGACACAAATCTCAAACTTTGGTTTGACATGCAATAACTGTACAGCCGGCAGGTTTTGGAATCTTTTGGTCTCCTTGCATGTCATTTGTATCTGAAGGGTGTCACCCGGCTGTAACTGAAGGCTGATGTCAACGAGGTGATCTTCAGGGCTGCTTTTTTTAGTCTCAACTTGTGCTGCTTCAGAAGGCTGAGACATCTGGTTTTCCAGTTGCTTTGCACTGCCATTCATGACGAGCAACTTTGCCCGGTCCCACTGTTCACTGTCGATTGCTTCAACAATTGCTCTCCACTCAGCCACTGGTAGCTCAACGCAAGGGCTGCTGCGGTTGGGCCACATTTTCAGCTCCTGGCGGACTTGCGCGTCGTCAGCGGCATAAATCCGCCTCTTCCATTTCAGAGTGGTGCAGTGATCATCATGTGATGGTATGTCATCTAATTGCAAATCTTTGTACATGATCTGTAGCGCTTTCGAAAAGATGCTCTTGTTAAAAGGGAATGACACGGAAAAACTGTCCTCATCGGGGTATGCGCTGATAATGAACACCAGCTTTGAGGCACTTTGTTTCTTCATGCTCACTGCGTAGGTCAGCTGCTCGGCCTTTTGTTCAAACATCTTGGAATCCTGGAGGTTGCGCTCGAACTTGTCGCAGAAACTGTCAATCTCTGCGCTCGTGTAGGGGACATCCCTGTCGCATATGACGGAGTGCAGAAGTCTCTGCAAGACAACGTCCATATACCGTCGTATCGGCGAGGACGCTTGAGTGTAGTATTTCTTGTTCACAGAATAGTGTCCGACATCTGCCTTGTGGGAGGACCTGGAACGGATGATGTAAGCTCTGCTTTGGCACTCTCTGAACGCATCGATGACCGGCTGGAGGAAAGGATGGATGTCATCTGCTGCAACCAGGTCCACCATCTGGTCTGTGTCATCCACCTTGGCGGCCGACTGGATGGCTTTCCACACCTCTTTAAGTAAGCGGACGTTTTCACAGCTTGGGGCTTTTTTGTTGGGCGAAACTTTGTGCCGCACATGAAAAGACAGTGGTATGAGGTCTCTGCAAGTGACTTTGAATTCTGAAACTTTTTCTTGGTCTGGTTTCGCCTGACACCGAAGAGGCGCATGATGTGATGTTTTTGAGGAGGCAAGCAAGGTCTCAGATGCATATGAGTTAAACAGCACATTCAACTCTTCAATCATCAGATGGGCTTTGCGCTTCCCCGGCAATCGGTGATCATCAGTTTGGGCATAAGGCCAGTCCCTAAGTCTGATTTTCCTTTGAGCTTTTGCAAAACAATAAGCAACCGTGACACAGTCTTGCACTGTCTCAAATTTGAGGCTTTCTTTGTATCTTTTGGAGATTATTTCCTCTGCTTCTTCGTAGGACAGCTGTCCGTCTGAGTTGATCAGTGAAAGCTGGAATCGGGGCGTTCCAATTATCTTGTGCGTGTCCTTTTGTACCCTGAACATTAACGAGACCACCCTGCGGTCTTTACCCAACAGAAGACTGAAAAGTCCTGTGCTCAAGTCTTGGGGGAACATGTAATCGGGTTCCTTGGCGCTGCAGTAATATGTCACCCCACGCTCTTTAGCTCTTTCATCTAATCCGTCACCTGGACTCACAAAGCTTGCCACATCTGCAATGTGCACTCCCAGCTGATAATGGTCCCCACATTCCCGGACACTAATAGCATCATCCAGGTCTTTTGCTCCTGCTGGATCAATAGTGAAAGTGATTATCTCACACAGGTTTTTTCTGTTTGTCCTGTCCTGATCTCCCAAGCACAAATCGCCATGTGATTCAAATGTGGAGGGTGCAATTTGAAGTTCTTCTCTCAGGAGCCACAGTGCGGCATCCAAAGATCTTTCAATTGGAATAATGCCTGTGACATTCCCCAATGGGTATAAGCAATGTTCTTTCCAGCCAATAATTTCCACTTGAAATACAAAATTCTGCTTTCGGCTTTCATTCAGGTGAACAAATGTTACAGGTGTCCACCGGCCACAAATTTGTTGCCATACTGGAATGAAGTTGCGCTTTTTCTTGTTGATCATTATGCAGATTTTGGGTGCACTTCTCGTCAAGGGCACCATCGTCCTTCTGACAAAGCTTTGCTGCGGCGCCTGTCTCGGCTTGCTGTAATCTGGTTCCTCGAGGAAGCACAAAAAAACACGGTCTGACTCTGATGTGCTCTTCTTGGTAACGCTGAGCACACTCGCCGCTTGTCCTTCCCGCGCTGTTTGTACAACCACTTCATCTCCGGAGAGAGCCGTGCCCAGGTTTGACCTTCCCTTGATGGTTATTCTTCTGGCAGGACTATCGAATGGTATGACATAACCTCTGTTGAATGACTCTCTAACCAACTTTCCATGCTTGTGGGTCTCTGACTGTTTGCTGCGTGGCTCTGCATTGGCATCAGCGTCACTGCCATGTGATGCTCTCGACTTGTGGTGATCAACGTCTTTAAGCTCCGCACTGTCTTCGTCTGAACTGGATTCTATATTCAGCTGTTCATATTCATCTATCATCTCCTGAAGAATTGTATCACTGAGCATTTTGGACTCGTGCACACGTTCAAACTTCTGAAACCTCGCAGTTTCCTTCAAATCTTTTTCAAAGAAATCTTTGGTGAAATGCTGCGGTGCAACACTGCTGTTGCTGATGCAATGCTCGACGTAGCTCTTCCAGATTTCTGAGCACGTCCCAAAGCAGCAGAGGGCAGCAGCATCTCCAACCACAACCACCTGAGACTCAGCTCTCGTCATTGCAGTGTTTATCACGCGGATATCATTGAACAGCTCCAGTCCAGGCAGGTCAGATTTTTGCAGGCGGTCACGTGTTTGTACAGTCACGATTATGACTGCGCGGAACTGTTTGCCTGTTGACACAACAACATATTCTTAGTGCTCAGATATAGGAAAGATTATCGGAATTTGAGTTGACAGATATCGATTAGAATTACCTTGCACATTGGCATAACTCTCAGCTTGGACTTTCGGGAAGCTCTGTTTCAATGCTGTCCGAATTCTTTGAATCTACAAACAATAAAAAAAACAAGAGAGATGATGAATCTCTGACCATATCAGATGCAATGCAACTACATTTCAGTCTTACGGCGAATGGAGGGAAGGCCAAAAGGTTTAGATTTACCTGATATCCCTCTGATAGAACACATATTGAACTTTGGTCCTTGGTCCCCCATGTTGATGGCCATTGGTCAAGGATCTCGGTCACTGCCTTGACCACTGTGGCAACCTCTTCTTTGTTATACCAAGACATAGACGGGGTGTCCAGGGAACACTGTCCCCTTACATGGTAGAACTTTAGGGCATGGCCACTGGCAGGAGCCGGAATAAGTCCAGTGGCTTTGATAATATCGTTCTTACCGACGTAGAAGTGGGTGGATACAAAGTCCACGATTTCTTTGGTTGAGCGGTAGTTTTCACTCAAAATTATCCGGCACTGTTCAGCAGCCTCACACTTTTGGCCTTGATAGAAGTGGAACAAGCGATTAAGGAGTGTGTAGTCTGAGCGGTGACAATCATCCACTGAGAACAGCATGGGCCCCATTTGCATGTGATCTCCAGCTAAAACAACTCTTGTGTGTGGACCAGCGAGACCGAGAGCGATCAAAGCCTCACATTCTAGCATCTGAGAGGCTTCGTCAATTAGAATGTGGGTGAAGTATCCCTCCGGGAGCTTGAGGTCTTGAAAATGTTTCGCCATTGATGTGGTGGTTATGACAACATTGTGGCGATCTAGCACAGCTTTGGTCGGTGATTGAAAATACTGTCCATCTTTTGACAGCAAGCAGTATTTTAAAGTGATTTCATCCGTGGCAAACAAACCCGTCTGTTTGTTTGCTTTTATTCGGACTGGCCGCATGCCACTGTTTTCCTTGTCAATGGACGGGTGGAAGTGAACTTTGATGTACAAATCTGCAGAGCTGAAAGGAAAAAAGTAAGTCAGGAGCGAGACCGTAACGGTGGCATTGGCACATTCACGGTTCTTTAAAACAGTAAGATTTAAAAACCTGGCGGACGCTGTCCGAGTTTGCCATGGTTTTCGCACTGTTGTTTTCGCAACCAACACAAGCAACAATCAAGGCCAGGTACCCGAATACAGGCCCATTTGGCCTATTAATATATAATAGACGGCATGTAAGCTCCTCAAAAGTGAAGGCAAAAGGTGTGGCTGGCTGCAGTATAGGTGAAAAACTCCACCTCCCCCCTTGTTTTAGTCGGCGGGACTTGGGCCAAAAAACTAAAATATCCCGGTACCGTTGTGGTTCAGACCAGGTACCGTCTGCGGTTGGAGCGCACAGACAACTGGGTTGGATTTCTGGCCCGTCAGAGACGATAAGTCACCCGTCTGGCACTCTTTAAATGTATTGTTTGCCAGTGTGGTTCCTATAAATGCCGCATTTCCCGGGAGGAGCAACGTCAATGTGCTTACATAAAAAAAATAAATTAAAAAAAAAAGCACAGGAACTGCCTGGCTTAAGAAGAATTAAGTAGGGAGTATTTGCTAAATGACTAAGTATTTAATTTTTTTAATACAACTCTAGTGTGAATTACCTGTTGGTGTGGGTGCAAATCAGCACTTTGTGTTTAGGCTCCTTGGAAAGCTCCCTGGCCGCCATCGCGAGGGTGAAGGTTTTCCCGGTTCCAAAAGGTCCGTAAATGAGGAGCGGTGCCACGAACTGCTGACCACTGGACTTCCCTGTGATAAAGCTGACGGCCGCCTGCTGCTTCGTGTTCAGTGTCTCATATTTGACGTCGTTCGCCGGAACCTCACAGTTCTTAAGCTGCGGCAGCACTCTCTTTGTGTCTGGAAGGAGGTCCACGGCCTTGTGCATGGAGCAGAAGCTGTAGCGCTCCAGCTGGAACTGCACCTCCATTTGGTACGACTCGTCTTTTTTGAGCGACAAATCGGAGCAGCACTTCTTGTGCAGCTGCAAGTAAATTTTATTCTCACTTGTGTTGCCGAGCAGAATTTTGGCTTCGTAGACCTTGCCGTTCCGGCCGTGTGAAGATAAAGGGGCTATCAGGCCAGAGTGGATACTGCGTTTCAGTATCAGTCCCTCAGGGGTGTCCAGGGTCAGACTACAGAGAACTGAGACGGCACAGAACAGTTCTCCTGGTGGAGCAATCATCATGCCATCGCGTGGACTGTAAACCATATCCAGCGTTGCAATTTCCCCACAAACGTTTAGTCTGAAGTAAGTCAGAAGAGGAAAAAAAAAACATCTTTTTGTAAATATGAACATTTTTCAAGTAATAACAGGACATGGACAAGCACATTACCTGGAAACAACCTGGTCTTGTGCCAGTTCTTCGCTGTACAAGAAGTGGTGCATTTTCTCTTTGTAGTTCTCGTGACTCAGCCGTGTTACTCTGTCGAAGGAGGACTTGTACAGGAAGTTAATCTGAGGGGGCTTGTACTCCTTCAGCAGCGCCTCCTGCTCCTCTGTCCTGGAGAAACCTGGGATGATAACCCTGTTCCCGCGATTCCAGCGCCTGACATTCTCCAAGGTGGCACTGTGGCTGGCAGATAGTTGTTCCGGGTCATTCAGGGGAAGCTGTCCGACTCGGACTCTGAGTTTTCTCAGGAGCACCGGTCTCGTGCCAAAATCCAGCACTAACCACTGCTCATACAGGCCTGGGTTTGCACATTTGAAGGACACAGTGAGGTCATAGGCCATGTCTTCACCAAGGAAGTATTGGCCTGAGGAGTAGATGCAGGGCACACCCTCGATGTCATCAAGACTGAAGGAAGCTCCTGGCTCTTGTTTCAGCAGCGCCACATGCAAAAGCCTCCTCTGTACGCACACACACACAAGTGGTCGTTAAGCATCGGAACTAAAGCCCAACCTGCTTATCAGCAGGCCAATATTATCTGCCGATATTTGTGTGTCACGCTCATCCATTTGTATTCGCAACAGCATCAAGTACATCTATTCAGCTGCTTTTACGACGGCGCGCTGCAATACATCGATTAGTTGTAGTAGCGACTGATGTCCAGCAGGGGGCTCCATTCAAATGTTGGCACGAACCCTGGTGCTGACTACGACAGTCGACTGGCATTGGTGCACATTCTACCACACCAAGAGTTGCATTCTGGGATAGGAAACTGATAACTTATCAAAATATTGGCGCTCCACTTCCTGCCGTTGGGAGGGAACGCTGTTACAATGGTTGTTACCATGGTGACCACTCCTATCAACGCAGCCACGCACTGCTCCGCTCTTGACCCTCTACCTTAGCTAGCAAACATCGCCACATTGCATTGTGGGGAGTTTCTGCTTGGCTAGTGTCCATCAATCGATACTAATACATTTCTCCGGAATGAGTATGGATAGTGCGTACTATTGTGTACATACTCGTACTTGTACTTGTCTACATACTTTCGGACGCACTAAAAAATCTCACATAACGTTTTTGCGTACTCATTAGGGTGGAAGGATGGAATTTGGGACGCAGCCTAAGTCTAGCTGGGCATGATGGGAGATGTGGGCCTGTGTTTGTACTGCTGCGACATCGGCCCGCCGCTTCACATCTTACCTCTGTTTCAACGTGGAAGTTCCACTGTCTGACCTCACCGGCCTGCTCGCATTCCACAGATAAGTCCGCGTCACAGACGATGCTCACGTCATCAACTTGCTCTGAGATCTGCACAAGATTAAGAAACAGCCAATCAAATTCACATGGAACCATCAGTGTTGAGGCTGGAGCGGTACACAAGGGCCAGCGCCACCCCAGGGAACATCTCCGTCCACCCCCAAAACACCGATAAAAGGCAGCACTACGTCCCTGAACCCCAAACGAGGCAAATGACGAGACTGGGTTGCTGTTTCAGCCGATTCCAGCGGAGGGAGCCGCCTACATTCAGACTGGACTAAAATCTCAGGTTGGCTCTTCGACTCCCTTAAAGTCGTGACGTCACCATTGTGGTAACGACGCCACAACCTTGCAGTAACCTTTGATGCTTGGGTAGGTTGTGTACGGCCATTTGACGATAAATGTTATAAACCGGGATTTGGGCTT
>CAAKHG010025534.1:4374-18531 GCA_901007715.1 Dactylopterus volitans | reverse complement strand
CACTTAAACAGTGTGGTAGGCTCTCACTCTCACATTAAGTCATATACAGAGAGACCCTACTCCAAGAGGAAAATTAACATGGAGGTGGCCTGAATCCTTTCAAAAAAAAAAAAAAAAAAAAAACTTAACTGTGGAGCTCATGAACATAGAGATAACAGGAAAAATAACAAGAGCATCTGGAGGAAAGTAATTGGATTCTCATTGGCCGTTTGCAGCATGTGAACGCGGACATTCGAGCAGTCACATTTTGCACAATTAAGGACTCTGCGTAAAATAGGAAGTGTGCTTTGACGCGCTACCGCATTGGAGGGATAGGGGATGGGCGACGAGACGACACCAGATTTTGTATGGCAGCCGTTTTGAGAAGCCGAGCGTGTCCACCAGAGAGAAATTACGGGGCTATAAATCAATGGATGCTTATAACTACCTTGTCCCGTAAAACCAAAACGTAGATAGTGTTGTAATAGGTGCTAGCATGACTATGCATAATATCGTTGGGAAACTGGGTACTTGTGATGATGCCCTCATTGCAGTCCACGCGTTTTTTTTATCGCCTGCAGCCGCGGGCGCCGCCCGTTGCCCTGAAACGCTCGTGATTCCGGTCGGAATCCGGTAAAACTTTTAGTTCGCCGGTGGGGCAGCGTTTCGCACAACCGTACACGCAACGACCGGACACGCTGATGCTGGGCACACTTCGGTAAATGCTCGCTAACCAGTTGCTACCTCGCCCTTGTCAGCCAGAGCTGCTGGGGAACGACACCGCTGCCAAGATACGGCCGCAACATTATATGAAAAAGGGTCTATATTTTCCAATTCGTTCAGTCTCCTCAGGGTGGCTCGTTTTTTTGCCAAATACATTTAGATCCCTACAAAATGTAAAGACAGAAAACCTTTCCCATTTTTTTTCCCACATTTGTACCCATTTTACTGTCACAGAACCTCAACCGAGCCGCATAGAGTTTCGATTATCGCACTCGGCTCATTTTTTGCTGGTTTACAACTCGTTTGATCATTAACAAGTCTGTCCCCACCAGACTTTTTATTGTCGGCATGACGCAGAACGCCTGCGTTTCTCTCATTGAAGGTGTTTGCTTATCCTAAACATGATTATATATCTTTTACATGAAACAAAAAGTGGACTCATATGAACTTTACCAGGCTGGAGATGTACCTTTTACTGCCACGCCTGTATTGAATAAAGTGTTAATGATACACAGACCGGCAGTTAGAGGACGTGGCCAGCACGACAATGAGAGGCGCAGTGGCCATTTCTTGTGGTTCACAGCTCGTGTTGTCTCTCCTCTCACTTTCACCCTCTGTGTGTGTGTGTGTGTGTGTGTGTGTGTGTGTGTGTGTGTGTGTGCGTGTGTGTGTGTGTGTGTGTGCGTGTGTGTGTGTGTATAGATGGAGAAAGATCAGGTGTCACAGAGAGTTAATAAGAAAGGGATTTAAGTAGCTCTGAGTGTACAGACAAGACTTCTCCCCTTCATCCACCCTCATCTGCTGCCATGCTCTCTCCTCCTCCTCCTCCTCCTCCTCCTCCTCCTCTCTCCTGCTTCTGCACAGACACTCTGGATTCTTTAATTAATAAGGTCTGATTAGGTTTCTCGATCGGCACAGATATGAAAGTGGGGAGGGACACCTGATCCCTCTGTTAGCAGAGGACGAGAAAAGATCTTATTTGTGTATTGATTTAATGATTGAGGGGGGAATGACAGACAGGGAGGTGAAGACATGACGGTAAATTACCACCTTGCGTGAAGAGGCGGGCGACTGCAGAGCGCTTTAACTCACAGACCTCAGAGTGGGTTATCGCCTTCATATCGTGGTCACTCCCATGTTTGTACGCTTGGTTTCGGATGTAAGCGTTTATTCGGTTAGACCGCAGATGCATTCTCGCCCAATATCGGATGAATTAAAAAAAATGCGAAACACAAGAAAAATGGAAGCCAGGTTCCAAAATACCAAAATCACCCTTTGACCTCATCACTTAACAGCGTAACTGTTGTGAATGTCGCATCATTTTTTTTTGCCAATCAGCTTCCTTAAGGCTGCACAAAATGCACAAATAGCAAAAGATTTGATTCCTACGTGGGCAACACGACGGTGTGTTTTGCCGCTCTGCGCCTGCTTATGTGTTTTCAGATGGAGATGTGCGAAGGAATTATTCTCACATCCCTCGTCAATTCTCCCTGCAGGCGATTCAAACTTATTCCATCTCTTTCCTCCGCGCGTCTTTTCTCTCGGTCTCCTTTCTCTTTCTGTCAGTTTGCCTCCATCTCTCCCAGAGGTCCTCTTTTTTTTCTTTTTTTCTTCCTCCAACAGTGCAGCTGCTGCCGCGTGAAAATGTATCTCCAAAATGTCAGCTGTTCATGAATCAGGGAAAATAAAAAAATAAAAAGATTGCAATGAGTTTGGAGGGGGTTTTATTTTCTGAACCCCACAGCGAGTGTCACTGAGTCAAGCTCAGCAGACAGTATGTTGACAACAAATAAAAAATGATAATTATCATTCAAACACACACACACACACACAAACAAATGGAAACACACAGCGAGAGATGGAAAGTAACACACAGTAAAACTCAGAGGGAAAAATACAGCCAAACAAACATTCTCACACTTAGATGTTCTCTCGCTCTTTCTCTCCCTCTCTACCACACACACACACACACACACACACACAAACACACACGCACGGACGCAAGCACGCACACACACACACACAGGCTACAACCTAATGAGCAGATGTAGGTGGCTCCTTCTGGGGGCGACAGCAGCTGCTTTGCTTACTGATCTTGTCATCTGTTCTATGCTCACATAAAATGACCTTTCACTTCCCCTAAGTGACTTTTACAGCACAAGCGATCTGTAAGTTTTCCAAACACAAACGCACGCACGCACGCACGCACGCACGCCCGCCCGCGCGCACGCAGTTAGCTGTAAGTCCTGAGGGGTATAGCCCACATTAGCATTAGTGCTGCCCTTCAACACCAAATGTGGAAAATAGTCGTTTGCAAGCGCCCGGGTGATCATGGGCGAACAGCTAACAGACATGCAAACACTTTCCAGCGCCAGTTCGACGCTCCCCTCCCTAATTTCGTGACAGCTCCTTTGACAGCGTGCCGCGGAGGGCCGCGGGGTCACGTAGCCGATTTCGCATTGGTTTAAGGCTCATTTAACACAAACTGCTGCTACCTCAGGTTTCGGATATCATCCCCCATCGGAGCAACGGCACCGAAATGATCCGCATCCGCATCCGTCCCATGTGTCATCAACCTGGTTTGAACTGCACTGAAATCTGACAAGAGTACAAAAAAAAAATATGCAAACGAGTTTGTTACGCTAGTTTCCTGATCAAAACATCGGAGGGAGACTGTTGAGAGAGCAACAAATTCCTTTTGCAGCCTCCGAGCTGAATAAGTTAGTAATTAACTTCCTCCGGTGTCACATATATAACACAGCTGTTGTCACTGCCTCGGTATTTCTCCTTGTGACTACAGCAAATGGACAAATAAAACCGGTGAAGTGCCTGTTTGCGGAAATCCAATAGAAGCTTGTTTCTTTCCAAAACTCGCTGTAGATAAAGTGTTTAGAGAAGCTCTTTGAGAGCTGGTCCCCGTAAAGCCTGTTAAAAGGTAGCTCTGTTTATTACCTGTGGCACCAAAGACAATGTTTCATCTTAGAACAAGAAAAACCCCAAATTATCCATATCTGTGGGTAACTATGGTAACTATAAAAGCCCCACTGGGGGCGAGCGAGAAAGCCCTCCTGCAAAGACTGGATCCTTCCGAGATGGTGTGCCGCTGACCCTGAGCTCTCCACTGCCGCCCTGCAATTTTCTGCTCTGCAGGGATCAATTGGTATCACATATAATTACTTTTAATTACTATTTACAGGGCGGTTGGCTTTGTTTTCAAGGCATACAGGCTCACGAGGTGACCTTGTGCCGGCTCATTGTGCTCAATGTCCGTGAAAAACAGAGGCGACAACTGGACAGGCAGCTGAGTGGAGGCTGTGCTGCAAGCAGCTGCACCCCGACAGAAAAATGTGTCTAACCATTAACATCTGTGGCTGCCCATGAATTACTGCTCAGGGACATATAATTTATTTTTTTCAGTATTTATTTCGGAGCAAGACAACAAAATGATAAAACCCTTTTTTTTTTTTTTTCTTGCGCTGTGGACAGCTACTGTATGGTGAAGGACTTTGTGTGTGTGTGTGTGTGTGCGTGTGTGTGTGGGTGGAGGGCGCATAAAAAGCATGGCTGTTCTGGGTGACCTAAGAAATCCATTCATTTTCCAAGAAGGCTGTTTTCTTACATCTGCGCGTTCGTCTCTTTAATCCTCAAAATCAATCTGAGATATGAAGCTTAAAATTATATTTTCCACAGTCGTGCCTCCTCACCCACATCGCTGCTGCTCCACCCTTGCACATAAAAACCACTTGGCAAACAGTCATCACAGCCAAAGAGCCACAAGAGTTGAGCTATTTTTGTACCTATTTCCTTACAGAGGCTGGATGAATACATCAGGACAATGTCGGGAAGCCGTGGAAGTAATCTACAAACAATGGAACAGACTGTAAGACAATGACAATAGTGCAACACAAAATGAAATCAGTCTTCTTGATCGCATCTTCTGCCGGGGGTCTCTGCGTGAACAAAAATGTGCTGGCAACACTCCGAAACCATACGCGTTTTTTTTTTCCCCTTCAGGTGGGGGACATCAGTGGTATTTTTCGTTGTGCTGCACAGTGGCTGTTGAGCGGGTTTGGCTGAAATATGTCATGCCAGTTACTGCACGGGTCATAACTTGGCATTTCAGAGCGCACATTTGCGCCTGGGTGAGAATAGTCACATAGCAAGTGATAGGCCATTTTCACCCGGTCCCGCCCCATCGCGTCAACCGCGTGTTGTGCCTGTGATTGCCGCAGAGAAATTAAGACCTACGAGTGAATGTTACTTGGTCTAAGTAAGACTTTTTTTTTTTTTTTTTACTTTCTGCCAGAAGGACTTCTCCCATGGACCTGGGTGCAAATAGCATTGCTGCCCATGGACTCCTGCCTCACCAACCTGTCGAAATAGCCCGAAAATCAGACCAAAATGCCATGTCTTGGACGAGTGACACACAAATCCGACCAACAAGTTTCCTGTGGAAAATGGGCATTCAAGCACAACAGGATTTCTTTGTGCTCTTGTTTTGGACTGAGAGGAACGGGACGAGTCATGAGCAGCGTCATCTGAAAGGGGAGGCCGGAGCCACATGCTAATGGCCGCCCGACACGCCGCCACATCAGCGTGAATCAAACACGTTTCACTTTTTTTTTTTTCCCCGAGCCTCGAGCCGAGGAAGATCACAGCCTGACTGCACTCTCGCAAGAACTCTTCCCTTATCGCTCTCCCCACAGTCTCCCTCCAATCCTCATTACTTTAATCTGAGCTGCACCTCCATGACTCCTCCTTCTCTCCGCTGGGCTTCTCCACTCTCCATCACTCTACCCTCCAACCTTTTATCTTTACAGTAAAGGCAGTCGGGGGCTTTCTGGCCGGTGTCCCTATGGTGCTTTTCAAGCAACTGCCCCACCCAGTTCCTGGACCTGCCAGAGGCACAGCGAAAGAGAATCAAATCAAGTGCATGTCTCTACTCCAACATGTATGATAATGCCTGTGTGTGCGCGCGCGTGTGTGTGTGTGTGTAGCTTTCTTTCCCTGCATATGTGTGTGTGTGCCAGAGAGTGTGTCTGGATCATTACTTGCCTACAGGGTAGACTCCCTGTGGACCAACGGATGCAGGCTTTATCTAAATGACCCCCCAGAGAGAGATGAGGGAGAAGGGGGAGAAAATGGGGGGTTAGTGAGGAACGGGGTGGAGGGAGCAGAGGGAGAAGCTCCAGCAAAGGCAGTATTTGACAAAAGATGACGTGGAAAGAGAAAAGAAGAGTCTGAGGCCGACCGAGCAGCGCGGATGAACATCAGGCCCCGAATTAATGCGCGTATTGATGAGCATTTCTTACCAACCAGCAACGGATGTAGATCAAATCCAGGAGGAGAGACCCAAAACATCGGCGAGATGTTAGTCATGTCTCCGACCAACCGTCAAGCAAGAACGGGAGCCAGACTTTTGAAATGCCACAAAACACAAAATCGGACACGATGTCACGAACTGGTGGAGAGCGAAGAGACTGTGGCTGCGGCACCAAGTCAGGTGAGGCGGCGTAGGCAGAACATGAGAAGAAGCAGAGGTCTGGAGTGCAAGGTCAAAGAAGAAGACAAAAGAATTGGGTTTTGGGTTTGTTTTTTGTTTTTTTTATGGATGAGACACACAAATATTTTAGTCTCCTTCTCAGACCACACACACCTGCCTCCTTATCCAGCCATGTTTTTTTTTTAGCATGCTGAACAGAAAACTGCCTGCCCATGTGAGTTCAGCTTTCTGTCTTCCCATCTCCGATGAATACATGTCAACTCTGTATTTTTTGAATTTTGCATCAACTTTTTGTGACCGATACCTCAAAATACAATACTCCATGAGGCAATACTTAAAAATGTGCATTGGAGGCATTTATTGAGACATGGCTTAAGTTCCCTTTTGGCGAAGCTAAATTTAAAACTCCCTTTGCGTAAACGCAAAACTCGGCGCCGTCTTCGATCGCCTGCGTTCTGTTGATCCTCAACGACAGTTTTGTAACAGAAACAGCTGCCAGAAAAGCTCCCTAAAATCATGTATTCTTTTTTATTTTTTGCAGCTACACTCTCCTTTGCAGCACTTTCAGCTGATCTAAAGTTAATGTTTTGCAAAGGCCTCAATTTTCCGCAAGAGGAAACCCATTCCGTGCATTTGCAAGGCATGCCCATACATTGGAGCACGTGAGGCGACCGCTTCAATTTTCTCCGCGCCTCAGCCAGAAACGAACGATCCAGAAGTTTGCACCTATTTCGAGCACCCATTTTACACTTAGTCACTCATGCGAACGTCACCGCCCGATTCACCACTGGGGAATGAAAAAAAAAAAAAAAAAAAAAAAAAAATTAATCCGGATCCATAAACACTCAAAAAGGTTTTGCCTCTTTTGTGCGCCCGAGTGGCGACTGTGTGAACGTTCAAGAGGAGGCACTCTCGAAAAAAAAAAAATATATATATATATATATATATATATATCACTCGCTCCTCCCTCCTTCATCAGGATTCATATTCCGCGCAGCGAACTCAACGCGCTTTTTAAAACTCAGCTGGCAATTTACATAAGACGCAGGATTCCCGCGCCGCCACATTTATTTGATGTGGAGCCCCGCAGCACCTCCACCAGACAAAAACCACGGCCGCCTGCTGGCCCGGGCAGCCTGCGGACTTCACATCAGCCGAGCTTAGCAGCATGTTGAACATGCTTCGCTTTTGTTGCGCTGGTAGGCTGCTCACAAAGCACCCCCCCCCCCCCCTCTTCCCCGTGCCACCGCTCTGTGCTTAAGTTCGACGCCAATTACAGCACATTGCCGAGGGAGCCGAGCAACCCAGCAGGTTTGTCTGGATTTGGACCGCAGCCTATTTTGTGTACTTGGTTTTATTGGATGACAGTTTATTCTGCTGCAGTGTGCTGCATAGATTTCCACCCCTCCCTACGACGGATGAAAGAGAAGGTCCCACTTCATCAACGTGACAAACAAGTGAGATTCATGAACAGCCGAAGTTACTGTATATTTTTCGACACTGCGCCATTACCCCAACCTCCCTCCACCCCCAACGGGAGTATCGCAACCCAAAGAGCTTTGATTCCGCCGGCAGCCGAGCAGAAAACCAAAAGAGCTGCCTGCACGCTGCAATTAGGCAGACATTGTCACAGTGGTAGACGCAGGAAACATTAAAGGCTTTTCAGCACCACAGCGGAATACGTACCAGCTGTATAAAAAGCTTGTCAGCTTTCATCAGCAGTTGATAAATGCTACCGAGGTGGACGCAGATAAATGGGTCTGCGGTGACTCAAAACAAAGGAGCACCTATGTGGATTTAAAGATGCGTGCGAGGTGAGCACTCTGTCAGTGACACAGAGCAGCTATGGATCCTCTAATGGCTAATTTAGTGGCTGATTCATTTGATCACTGATGTTATGGAATGAATTTATCCAGATTGGATACGGAGGAGTGTATAAAAAACAACAACAACAACACTGCACTATTGTTCTTATTTCCAGCTGTTTAATTCACTGTTAAAAAAAAAATGGATCCATGATCATCACCATACTTGTTCTTTAATGCAATTAATCCCATCTCGAACGAGCTATTTTGGCTGCCGTCTCTTTAAGGCCCCTCTTAAGTGAGACTTCATGCTAACCAGAACCGGGATTTAGTTTTTTCCCCTATTCCTACAGTGGAGGGAAGCGGAGAGACTTTGTCCAGGTATGTTCGGCCTATGCTAGCATCACGAGTGGCAACACGACATGCGAACAGATGAACATGTTAACTTCATCCGGCGAATGAAATTGACTAACCCCAGGCAGAAAATTAGGAAAGCGCCGGGCAAATCCGCTGCTAATTACCCACGAAAAACAACGTAGCAGAGCACCGACAGGGGCAGAGTTAGTTCAGTTCAATTAGTGCGGGAGCCTCTCATGTAAAAATTATAGCAATCACAATATCCTAAGCAGCTTTGGGTGGAAAACAATATTAACATGGCAAAACTGTTTGGGAAAAAAAAAAAAAAACACAAGTGTGCATTTGTTCACAGCATCTCTCTCATACTGGAAGCTCGCGTCTTGCAAACTGATGCTGCCGCCGAGCTCGCATCCCCGTTTGTCGGCTATACTGCCACGCTGTTGAATTTACAAAAACACAACATAGGATAATGAGCCGATAAGCTCCCACGCACGCGGCAATAAGCAGGATCAATACGTCGCAGATCAATTAAACATCACTCAGATAGTAAAAATCCCCGCAAAGCAATTAGATAACCCTTGAGCAGGAGCCATCCTCATTCATCCCCAATTACAGCTGGGTCAAACATGCTTAATTGGGTGTCTAGCTTGTTGATTATCACCGAAACAAGCAAATCACCCCGTTTATCAAGGTGAAAGAAGAGAGGTCCCCGGTTAATTCCGGTTGTGTCTACAGTGATAATTGGGAAATTAAAAAGCAATAACACTGTGTTCGCTGTTTGAGGACAACTTCGGGAGTAATTGGGGAAAAGACGGAGGCAGAGAGGAAGTTCTGATTAGATCTTGCAAGCAGAGGTGTTCCACACTCAGGAGCACCAGCGACTTTCATTAAAGAAAATGTTGAAGGAGGGAATAAGCGGCGAGAGTGGAGGAAGTGGAAGCCAGTCCTCAGGGTGAAGCTATCGCACGCTCGCTGCCGATTCGGCCCATAAAGCAACACACACAGTTGAATGTATTTGCAGTCTTTAGGCTTATCACAACAGAATGGGGCGGAATCAAGGTGCACATTACAATCCAGCTGCTTTAATTTGTGTTTGTGAAACACCAAATCGACTGCCGGGAGGCTTAATCAGTCTGTTGCCAGTCATAACCGACATGCCTAAGGAAACGCATGCACTGTGTAATGCAATGAAAGGCCATCGCCTGTCAGGATTACTGTAGAATGTATTCATTTGAGGCAGTTAATGGAAAACACGATGATTCACAAATTAACTTAGCCGTAATATGAACGATAACCTCCACGAAGGTCGAACAATCGCCGATGCCCCCCCCCCACCCCCCCTTGCAAAAGATGCTCTCAGCCAGTTGTCCTGCAGAAATTCATGGAGCTCACTGCTATTGTTCCTTAGTACATAAACAACCAAAAAAAAAAAAAACAACTTTAAAGTAATTCTACCAACAAACAAACAAAAATAAAATCCACTGCTGCCGAAAAGCCTAACCGCTTCGGCGAACGCGGGAATTCCCTTAAAACTTGCGCAACATTTTATTGAAAACACGACTGCAGTCTTACTGGTCTGAGGCTCAGAGCTCAGAGCAGGAAATGAACCGCCGGATTGACAATGGATGCGTTTCATTCTCTCGTCGGCTCCGACTGTCACTTCAAAAGGGAGCAGAACAGAACTGCGACCAAAGGTTCCAGATTCCGGATTCTTCACAGTGTCAGTCCCACTTTTCGCCGGGCAATGCCTCCAAGATAGGCAAGCGCTTCGAATGGGGCCCTGAATAATTAACCACAGCAGAACAATAAGCACGCTGTTCTCAAGTTCTCTTCATTCTAAAAATGTCAAAAGCAGATGGAACGCTGCCTGCGGCGAAATTTTGGTGGAGAGCAAAGAGCAAGGCGAGAATTGAGTGAGAAGGAATAAAAAAGATGATGAAATTAAGAGTCTTCTTTTTTTTTTTTTTTTTTTTCTTACAGAGGGTGGAAGGCAGGGACGCAGCGGATGGATGTCCCACATTTTCATTTGTGAGTCATAATGAGTGTCTTTTTTTTTTTTTTTTCTTCAAATGCATTGAGGTAAATGAGGTGAAGTAAAAATAAAACACAGAACTGCCATGAGAATATGTATTTACTGTAAGGGATTATGCCGGAGGTTATATTTATATGAGTCACTGCATCTCTAATGACAGGACACAAAGATATGGCCAGTGTCGGAGAGAACATGGAGGAAAGGGCAGGCGATCAAACAGAGGAGCAGAACACCCAATACAAGAGGATGAGCGGAACAAATATGGCTGTCCACTTGGTTTGACTACTTTCGGTTCCTTGTTTGACATGAAAGCAAAAAAGTGTCGGCTGTGAATCGTGAGGGGAAGTCGAGACTTTTCCTCTATGAAAAAGCTGAAGAAAGCTGCTCATCCGCAGTTACTCATATATGGTTCAATGAGGGTTTTTTTGCATATGAAAGTTGTTGTTTTTTTACAATAAAGTAAAAAAAACTTTTTCATAAACATATCTCAAGACTGCTTTGCATCTTGGTCTCTTTCTTTTGGTCAATTAAAACACAAAATGACAAAATGTGTCAAAAATGTATTTACCCTGACACTTTTGTCTATAGTATTTTACTATAGTTTACCATATTTTACAATATTGTACTATATTTTACAGCATTTTACATTTTTTCACAGAATTGTGCAATATGTAACGGTGTTTTTCCATCTTTTATATTAATATATAACAGTATACAACAGTGCTGTACATTTACTTCAGTGTATTACAATAATTTACCATGTTTTAGAGAATTTTACAGAATGTAACAGCATTTATTATCTTTTATTGCATTAACCCATGTTTTAACATATTTTAAAGTGTTTTACCATGTTTAATAGAATTTTACTGTATACAACAGTATTGTACCATATCTTACAGTACTGGACCATAGTTTAAGGTATTTTACTAAACTTCCTAGTATTTAGCTATATTTTACCTTGTTACCATGGTTTAACATAGTTTACCATATTTTACAGCATTTTACCATTTTTAGTGTATTATGCTGTATATTTCCATATTTTACTATGGTTGACCATACTTTAGCATGTTAAGCGCTTTAACTATTTTACAGCACTTTCCAGTATTGTGCCACATACTAGTGCTTTACCGTGTGTACTGATTCTCAGTTTTGTACTTACTGTTGAATGGCCCAAACACATGACCTCCCGAGCTTTGCAGTCAGCCTGTACCACCATTATACAGAGTACTGAAGCAGATGGAGCCCCACAGAGGAATATCAGGCAGGGGGCAGCCAGACGGGGCAGGTGAGGTGGCAGTAATAGTGATTGCCCTCCCGCTGCCAGAGGAAGCGCTATGAGACTGTAATCAGATTTCACACAACGCTTGAACATCTCAGCGAAACAGCCAGACTCCTCTGCAGTCAGCCAGCTAAAGTCATGTGTGTTGCGGGATAATGATTTGTTTTAAATGTGTCTGGGAGATCAAGACTTAAGGGGCCTCTCTGATATGCAGATTTGCATGTGGGTGTGTGCCATGTGCTCTTTTTTAAGGGAACATGGGGTTGCCTTGTGCACACCTGTTTGTGTGCGTACACTCTGGGAAACAGTTCCAGGAAAAAATTTGTACATTTCGGCCGCTATCATTTCTTTGACGAGCTGGCTCAAGGTTAAAAACGCGGTCTGAGGGTGAAGGTTAAGTTTTAAGAGTCGGTCAGGGTTGAAGAATAAGGTCTATTACCCTGGTCATCATTTCTGTTGGCCATCACTAGCAGTAAATACTACATGAGATCTGAGAAACAAAACTGCAACAATAAACTCCAGGGCAGAAAGTAAATAGCTCTCACAATCTGACCCTTTATTAGTCCACTAATTGTAAGTCTATAATTTAAAAAAAATATATATATCCAGACAGTTGGAAAACTGCAAGCAGTCAAAAATGTTCCCTTAATTTTGCTTGAAAAAAGTTTTGGCAGTGATAGCAGAGGGTATTTTTGCACATATCAGGAAACTACTGAACCAGGAAGTCAACAGCGGTGGGAATGATGAGCTATTATCATGAGTCTGTGGTCACAATTTGCAATATGAGTGTTGTGCTATATTACCTTTTCAATGCCTTTACTTACCTGTTCGATTCAGTCAATTTTATCGCGGCAAAATGGGATTGTCAGCCCAACAGACTGAACAACGCTCATAAAAGTTTGTCATAAATGCTGCATGCACCTTTGCAATTTATATAATGAAAGATCGATATGTGGCATCCATCCATCAATACAATATCGGCACTCAAATCATCATGAAACTATGCTGCATCGATTTTTCTCGAGCCACCACGTCTGTGCCATCGACTTTCATACTAATTTACTTAAGTACAGTCATTATAACAGATAAAAACCCGACGGCCGGAGCGACGAAAAAAAGTAGACACAATAGTTTGAGACTTGCCTTTGAGCTCGTGGTCGAGGGGGTGCACTTCAGCACGCGAGCGAGGGTCCCCACAAGCATGGAAGTGTCGGCACCTGTGCTGCGCTAGCAGAGATTGTGCTGTTTGGATGAGGCCAAGCTTGCTGTAATAGCTTGATAACAAAGAGCCTCTGGCCAGAAAACGGATTAATTAAGGGGCCAGACCAGGACCCCGGGGGAGGGCACCCTCAGCACCCGCCCCCCCCGCAACCCTCCGCGCGGGCACACGCGCTCACCTATATGCACACACACACACACGCGCGCGCAGACGACGGTGTCGAATAAACAAAACACACACAAATCGGCGGGGAGAGCTCATGCGCTCACCCTCGCAAACAGATGCACACAAGCAAGCATGAACGCACGCAAACGCGCGCTCCTCTCTAAGTGACTCTGGCAGGCTTTGTACGATTCCAGAGGAAAACTCCGTTGGCACTTCACAGAGGCTTTTACTCGCCTGCCTGGGCAGCTCAACACACTCATTAGGTTTCGCCTGTTTATTAGACCAAAGGCATCGCTCCGGGATGAAAAAGTGTGCGGGTGGGGAGGGGGGCAAGCCGAGCCTTGTGCACGCGCGTGTCAGAAAATGAACTATCCTGGTGTGTAATCAGTTAGTTTACATGTGAAACTAATCTGTCCTTTAGATCGGGGTGTTGGGGAAAGAAAAGGTGGTGCGGAAAAAACAGACTCGCGCGTCTGAACCGAAGCCGAATTCACAGAGAACAGAAAAATGGCGGCGTGTTTTTTTTTTTTTTTTCCCTTCTCGGTCCTTGAAAGTGTCCTGAATTCATCACGCGCCGTCTCCTTTGTCAACTCCTGAATGCTAATACCATCCGCTGTAATAAAAAAAAGGACACTCCGCCTGCAGGTTATTTCGCCAGCTTCGCTCTTGCGGGATGCAAATTCGCGGTGGCGGCCCAGATGACCACGCATCACTTCTTCGCATGCTTTGCGGGGACCCCAGGACCCACTGAAGCCTTTCACCGAAGCAGTTCGGGGTGTCCGGTTACTTGCTTTGTGCCACCGATTCTATAGAGAACATATCTATAGAGTGGCTACTTGTTACAGGCTGTGGTCTCAATAGCCAAGAGAGTGTGTCCTCACTGACCAGCCCTGTTTGTTCCCCGGGATGTTTTGTCTGACGTGGCTCTCCGTGCAGTAGCGGCTTTGCCCCCCTTTGTCTCCCCAGAGGGGGTTTGTGTTTCCTCGGGGGTTTATGGGAACGGCACCACTTAGGTGAGGTAGGGGTTGGAGTGTGTGTGTGGGTAGGGAGGAGAGAGGGGGGTGGGGTGGGGGGGGGGGGGGGGGATTCGAAAAA
>CAAKHG010025528.1:4459-15455 GCA_901007715.1 Dactylopterus volitans | reverse complement strand
CACCTGATTTTATGTTTTTGCTTTTTTGATTATAAAGTGATTTTATGTTTTTGATGTGCTCTTTTGATTGTGAAGTGGACTGAGACTATGCACACAGTGCTTTTACACGTTAAATAACATTGGATTTGATTCAAATGATCAGCTCGTCATCAAGCTCTGCAGAAGCTTGATAAACGAGTCATTCATTTGAATTGAGGGAAACATCTAAAACAAGTATGCAGTGGGTCAACCAGGACCAGAATTGAGAAACACTGCTCTACAGGTTCAAAGAAACGTGAAGTATTATCTGAAACAACCCGAGAAGCTTAAATAGCAATTAACACTTTTTTTTTTAAATCGGTCTGTGCATACAGTTTAAAGCAGCTCCTACCACATGTTTGTGTTTTTGTGGAAGTTTGTCTGAAATAATTTGCCGTTCAGGAAGTTAACAGCACAGGGATCACTTACACGTATATGTTTGTTTTGTTAATGCCTGAAATATTTTGGTTCTAGTGTTCACATTAAACTTGATTTCTTTTTAATTTAGAGGTTTCAAGTGAAATTTGAATTTAGTGTAATATTTATTCTAATTCTAATCAACCCACAGTTTTAGTTAATTTTGTAAATAAGAAAAAAGAACCATGATTTGGCGTATACATTTGAACAGATAGCAAAGACATTTACAGAAAGACACTTACTAATAGCCAAGAGCTTTTTGGGACTATCTGATAATGCGGTTTCAATTTGGTCTAATAATACTAGTTGTAACGAAATACAAAAAAATAAAGATAAAAATAAATAGTACACCCGGCAGATAGGCAGCGTAGTGTAGAAAGAATTAACTTACCAATGGCAAGGTGACGTCTATGGCCAAAACAGTGGAATCTTTGGCAGCTATTAAGCTGCACTGCGTTGATGAGGCTGCTAGTGTTGTCTGTCGTGATGGTAACCTGACGCTCCTCACTCAGCCCCCATGCTGCTGGAGCCTCTCTTAGGCCCGATGCAATGTTTTCTCCAGTGTGCATGTGGGGGAAGTATGATGTTTGTAAGCAGCTGCTTTTAAGCTCAAAGTCACTGTCAATAAAGTGCACTGTCAGGCTCAAGTAAAGTTCCATGGTCCTGCTTGACCACAGCTCTGTTGTGGTTGAGTAGAATTTGCTGCAGCCATTTCTACTTGAACCTCACCACGCCGTTTGTTGTAGAGCTCGGGGATGGCAATGTGAGAGAGAAAGTTCCGCGAGGGTAGCCGATACCCTCTGTCCAGTGTCTGCATTGTGCATCTGACCATTTTTCGAAATCCCCCCTTGATAACGGTTGACATCGGCACCATGTCGCGTGCCAAGAGGTTTGCGACGGAGTCTGTGATTTCTCGGCGTTTCTTTGATGTCTTGTCATACGGCGTGACACTTGCAAATGCCTCTGTAATTGTGCTTTGTTGTTTTTGGAGGCTTCGGTGGCTTTCAGGTGTCTTTGTTTGTATCTGACTGGGCTTTCAGTCATGTGCATTCTTCATACTTTTCTCTGTGCTGTTTTAGGTGTTGGTACAGGCTGGTTGTGTTGTTGGCGACTTTAACTTTACAGCTTTTACACAACATGCGTTTCTGTTCAACGTTATCATACCTGTATCCAAAGTAACGGCATAAAACAGACGTAGCATTGTTTTTTTCTCGCCACAAACTCGTCTTTCTTGCACTTCTGCTCTTTTTTGGTGCCCATGTTGGTTACAGCAGTGGGTGCTGTCTGTACGCCCGGTAGTCACGCAACCAACTAACCGCTGTGGCTGGCCTGTGGGCGTAACGTCAACAGTCTTCACACACTAGAGGAGAGTCGCGACTCTCTGTACTCAAAGGCGCTGGAGGAGAGGTAGTCACGTTCAGAGGCACTCACTCACGTTTATTAATTAATTAAATCGCAGTCTTTTATGCGTTATGTAATCACACAGCCTGACATGGCAATTGCAATCGCGATTAGGTTAATCGTGCAGCAATACTTAGAAAAAAAGCATGGTTGTGGGTGCCAGACGGGCTGGTCTGAGTATTTCATTATCAGTATTTCAGCTGCTGTTCCACTGGGGTTTCACTCACAGCCATGTTTAGGGTTCACAGAGGATGTTCCAAAAAAGAGAAGATTCCCGGTGGGCATCAGTTCTCTGGGCGAAAATGCCTTGTTAATGCCAGAGGTCAGAGGAGGATGGCCATACTGGCTTGAGCTGATAGAAAGGCAACAGTTGTTGAACCTTGAAGCAGAAAACCACTGCAGCAAAGACCTTTTATTAGGTACCTGATAAAGTGGCCAGTGAGTGTATCTGGAAACCTAGCGCTGCCGATATTGAAATAATTTCATTTTAGCATTGCTTTCACATGAATTCTAAATTAATATCAAACATCAATGTTCAGATTGTGTGCACGTTTATACCTGCATTTGATATTATACTTTTGTATATTAAGTATTTTGGAATTGGTGTACTCAGTGGCATAGTGCCATAATTATAATAAGACTGACTACAAAATGGACCATTTGAGCTTTAAAATGACTCGGATGAACATAGGATGACGATGAAAATAATTTCTATGATCGTGTGAACCCATCAGCCCTGATCCATCAAACCATGTTTGACCTGCTGAACCACACCAATCACAGGGCAACTGTCTTTTTTTCTGCTTGTTTCTTTCCCAGACTGGGAATGTTTAGGCTTATTCTGGTGGATTATCCAACATCTTCAAACAGCATCTCTGTTACATTTTATAAACAGTTGCCATAGACTCCCACAAGTCGCTTTCATCACTTTGACTTTCACTAAAAACCCAACCATTCACTCAGTATGAAAACTGGCCCAGCTAATTGTTTTCCTTTCATTTGTATACTGATGACAGGCACAGAAGTGATTACTACATAATGAAATGTAGTTATTTTTGGTTTGTTGAAAACGAGCAAGAACGCAATTTCAGGTATTTCAAAGGTCTTAGTAAAAAAAAGAATGTTTGTTGTTTCTGAGCTGCCTGTTTATTCATTACCGCGAGTAGTGTCGTATGAATCCAGAGTATTTCTGAAGACCTTTCCAGCTCTGTCACATGTGCAGCTTTTACTTAAACGTGGCATTTGGAAGTGGACATCCCTGTCTTCCACTATGGCCCTGACTTCTTTCATCAAGGATTTGGAGTCAAGGTGCTGCAAGTTCACCCCATCTGCTGTACCTCATTAGGCAGCTGCTGACAGTAGGCATGTATTTCCATAATAGGTCCGGACACCTGCTATAAGAAATACCTGGGGCCTCGACATCAGTGGTACAGCTGGAGGGAAGCAGGCCACCACTCAGCACACCAACAAGGGATGCATCAAAAGAAAATAGTTGCTGAGGGATGTGAAAATTCACCTGGATGTCTTTCATCTGGCATAATTTTGAGCCATGCAACAGAATCTGATCAATTCAGCCCAGCACTGTGAATTAGCAGCAAAATTTAAAAGGTCAAACATATGTTGGAAATAATTATGAGGAGAACAAGAGACATTTTAAATTTAAATATGGAGGAATTATTAACCTCTTATTAACTAATCTGCACTGATGCTCAAAACCTATAACATCATCTCATTTATTTATGAGAATAAATACAGTGTGGACTAAGCAGCAGGGTTGGAAATGATTACTGTGTAACTGCATGTGAAAAATATGCCGGCAAGATCTTCAGTGTTCAAGCCTGAGAGTTTAACGAACAGCAGGCTTCATCAGGTTTATATTCAAACTAAAATATTGACATTCTCTCTAATACACGCACAACGGTAATCTATGCTCAGGCTGCCTTGGTAACCTCAGTCTTCTTGTTAAAAGAAACCAGAATGATTGGATCTACACCCCGTTAATATTCCATTATTGGGTCATATTTTCCCACCACTGTCAAATGTAGGCTGAGGAAATTCTCATCCACATTTCCCGATTGGAAGGTGCAATTGCTGTTTACCATAGATGAGTGGTCCCCAACCCTCGGGCCGGGCCTCAAAGAAAAAAAAAAAACTGTTTAGAATGAAAGTTAATTTTTATTAAAGTTTCAGGCATCTCTTATTTTGAAAAATGACCGCTTCCTCTCCCAGAAAAATGTCCCAAAAACAAATTTCACTTCAGAGCTTCTTTGGAAAGGGAGAGAGAGCCAGCACTGAGACTGCAGAAGGGTCACAGACTGCCAGTAAAACCTGCGTTTAAAAGAAAATACCAAGAGTCCTACCTCAGTTACAGGTTCATCGCAACAGGTGATTCGCAAGCGGCAGATCCTCTCTGTTTAATATGCGGTGAGCATCTAGCTATTGAAGCTTTGAAACCCTCAAAACTGCTTGGGCACATTGAGACAAAGCACTCTGAATTAAAAGACAAGCCCTTAGAATTTTCTGAAAGAGAGAAACGTGAGCACAAAAGACAGAAACAATAACTGAGGGCCAGCACGTCAACAAACGTGTCTGCGCTGAAATCATCGTTAGTGGCTGACTGCAGTGCTTAAGCTAAGAAGCCTTTTACTGTCGGTGAGGAATTTATTATGCCTGCTACAAAGGACATTTGCGGCAAACTTTTCGGAGAAGTTTTAGTGAAAAAGTAGCAAATGTTCCTCTTACAGTTAGCACAATAACAGGACGAATTGATGAAATAGCAGAGGCAAAGTTGTAACCGCGGATTCATGAGTCACCGTGGTATGCTATTCAAGGTGGATGAATCTGCCAATGTTGACAGCAAGGCAGTATTGCTCATTTTTGTGCGATATATTTTTCAGGAAGATGTGCATGCGGATTTGTTATGTGGATTGTTTTTGGCAGCCTATACCACGGCTGCAGAACTATTTAAGTCCTTGAACGATTACGTATCAGGAAAGCTTCATTGGTTGCTTTGTGTGGGCATATGTGTGGACAGAGCGGCTGCGGTGACTGGACGACTGTCAGGGCTCACAACACGGATCGAGGAGGTCGCTCCCGAATGCGAGGCTACACACCATGTCATCTATAGGGAAATTAAAACTATGAACTACATCAAAGCACTTGCACTTAATTCACATTTCTTTGGGCAGCTCTGCTCGGAGATGGATTCAGAGCATAGATGCCTTCCCCTGTACACAGAGGTCAGATGGCTTTATAAAGCTCTGGATTCAGTTTTTGAACTACAAGAGCCACTGCAAAGATTTCGTCGAGAAACAGTCGCCACTAGCAACGTGCTTCAGTAACACCGACTGGGTAACAAAACTTGCTTACCTGTGCGTTGTTCTTAACCTGCTCAACAAACTCAATCTGTCACTTCAGGGGAAAATGGCAACTATTTTCAAGTTGTCAGACAAAGTTGCTGCATTCAAAGTCAAACTGGAATTATGGAGACAGACTGAACATGGGGATTTTTGACGTTTCACACAGTAGCAGCGTTTATGGAAGAGACCAAGCTGGGCCTTCATTCTCCCAGTTGGCGCATGATCCCCTGTCACAGCCTTCAAGAGTTTGAGCGTTACTTTCCAATCACAAAATACCCCCGAGTGGGAAAGGAATGGATCTGCAACCCACTTGTGAACAAGCCACATGAATCAGTTTTAACCCTAACCCCAACTGGCTGAGATTGCAAATGATGGTGGCCTTCAATCTATGTTTTAGACCACTTCAAACCTCTTTGCATTCTGGATTAAAGTCAAGACAGAATATCCTGACATTGCCACAAATATTGCTTCCATTTCCAACATCATATCTTTTTGAGGCAGGGTTTTCTGCAGTAACAGCAACAAAAACAAGACTACAGAGTCAACTGGATATAAGGAACACACTTCGAGTATCACTGTCCCCCATCACTCCTCAATGGGACAATCTAGTTGCAGGAAAAAAGCCCAGGGCTCACACTGATTCTCCATTACAGCGAGTTGATATTGTATTTAATGTTAAAAATTGCTTCATATCAAGTGTAATTGTTGCATTCATATTACATATGATATACTGTGTAAGGTTTTTGTTTCTGGTACCTCCCACCTGCCTGCATTGCCCTGAGTGAAACTGGTCCCTGGTACAAAAAAAAAACAAAAAAGGTTGGGGACCACTGCTATTAATGATCACATAAACCAAATTCTGAAAGTCCAAAAAATGTTTTTTGACAAGATAAATTAATAATGCAAACATATCAGAGACAATAGTAAATTAAGTGATTACATAGTATTTAAAACTGTAATATTTTTTAACAGCGACAGCAAAGGATTTCAACATATTCAACTTGAGCATTACTGTATTGTGAGTTTGTATTTTCCAGGTTTCAGACATTTCATGAATGCGGCATCATTTCTAACCTTGTGTTACAACCCAGTGATGGTTAAAGGCATCTAGGGAAGAAGAGTCACAACAATTTTGGAAGATAGTGTGCCTTTTTTTGTTAAGCGGTCAGTCTTGAAAATTAACTCGGCGCTACAAGCTCTTGAAAAAATGACACTGAGCTACAAGCTCTTGTAAACACAAACACCGAGCAACAATCTCTCGGCAGCAAGTAATACAAACTGGAGGCGCAGCCACTTGCTGAGTGGCGCCAAAATATATACCAAGAAAACAAAAATACACTCACATGGAACTACAAAGGGGCCATAACCCAAACTAAAGTGTTTAGCAAAAGGCATAGGGCAATGATATTTTGTAAAAAAGAACAGAGAAGTTACGGTCGAACAAACTAAGAAGCAATCGAACAACAAAACTGGCCTAAACGCAGAAACACTGGTGCCTCAACAAAGTAACAACACTAGCTAGCAAACTACTTACAATTCGAATTACGAGTTTTGTAGCGAATATCAGGAGGCACGGGGGTGAACTGATGAATGGGAATCATAGCCACCACTGGCAATGAGAAGGAGAGGGGTTTTTGGTACTGTAATTGATGAGGGGGGCCTCTGATTGGTCCTGGTTCCCTGGCAGAAACCATGTTGACTCCTGGCAAGCAACGGTGAGGACTCTGCTCAGGTGGACGGGCTGGGGGCATAACTCTGCAGGGCATCCCCGCTGACGTCTTTCAGACTTAAATAACTGGGCCCTCATACAAAAGAATAAATGACCCACAACCGCAGGCCAAACCTCAAGGATCGTAACACCCTGCTGAGCTGAGCTCCACTAAGCCTCATATTTAGATGTTCATTGAGGTCTTCACATTCAATTTTGAATGGCACAGGATGTTTTTTGTAGTGTTACCTGACACAAACCACTAATTAAATGCTCTCCTTTGGTGCACAATGAAAGAAAGAAAGAAAGAAAGAAAGAAAGCAAGCTCATTTTATAATCACCTCCTGAAACTGACCTGAAAAACCGTGTGAAAAACGGTTTTTCAGAACGGTTTTTCGGAAAAAAAACCGTGCTACTGCGCGTCAGTTCCATTTTAATGACACAGATTTCTGAACAGTTTTTGTGTGTGTGTGTCATGTGTTTTTGTCCATCAGGTATGTTTAAGTATCCTCAACACGTGGCACGGGAGACCAGAGGAGAAATGGAACCCTCAGACCTCCAGCTTCTTACAGGTGAGGTGGACTGAATGTGTGATTGGATCAACAGACCATTGTCAGCCCTCATTGTTGTTGGCTCTAGTTTATCACTGGCCTGTCATTACTCCGCCAGAGGCTCTGGATTAATGGGCTTGGTGTTTCGACAGCTGACATGACGGATCATTTTTAAAGTACACTTATTTATCTCTCGGTGTCGATCCTCACGCTGACACACACCAATATCGTTTGAACCCCCAGGTTATGCCTGGTTATTCCCATCACTCATCTGAAGTCCGAATCAGTTGACTTGATTCACCGTATGGGTGAAGGAACACTTTCAGAAAGCATTGTCTGCGAACACAGTTCAACACTGCATCCATAAATGCAAGTTGAAACGCTGCTTTCCCATTGGTTGGGAGTTCATTCAAGATGGAGTGGTGCGTTAAATTTTGTAGAGCTTGGTTGATTTGAACAGCTTTGTGTAGTGGTCTCCTTCCAGCAAAAGTAAAACTAGAGAGAACCGCAAAGAATAAAGCTGCCAAACAGATGAGAGAACACTGTCTGCTTGAAGTACAACAGATGCACATTTCCTTGAAGCTTAATGAACTTGTGATGTCAAGACCACTTTCACCTGCGGTCCATCATTATGAAACTGTCCAGCTACACAATGAAATGTGGGCATTTAGGTCTGTTATTAGCGCTGCACACTTGCATCTAGATAGTCTGATGACCAGAGATTCTGTTTTGAATCATTTATTTTCCAGATGTCCTTTATGAAGAAGGGAATATGTTTATCTACGACAATTGAATTGATGTTTCGTCTCCCAAAGTGGCGCGCAGGCATTTCTCCTGAATGTGGCATGAGAACACACATTTTGTTTGTTTGCCACGTACACACATTAATTTTCCATATATATTGATCTTTCTACAAGCAAGCTAGGGTGCTTGAAAATAGATCCCTCCTAGCTTTTTTATAATTCCCTTATTTGCAGGGTTGGAGAGTGCATAAAGATGTCTCCATTGATTATCATTCCAGTTAGCAAGCTACAGATCAATAATGGAAAATAAGGGGGTTGGTGAACAGGAGACGGGGAGGAGGCTGGTATCACCTGGTAATCAGTTGGGGTGGATATCTGCGGTGAAATCTTGCAACGGACTTTATGAGATGGCATCAGTTGAAGGTCACTTGTAACCACTGATGGAGAATTTCGACTCCATGTGTGGGGCCAGCAGGCAGGCCTCCAGGCCCACCGTTGTCAACGTTGGTAATGCAGAAGTCGTTAAAACAGACAGAGTAATGCTGGAGGACGTCCCTCGTCTCCTTGAGACAGGCCAAAGCATTAATCGAGCTGTTAATAAAGATATATTGGAGAATACGTCTTTATGAGGCCAAAATATTCCTTGCTTATGTCATCCTCTCACCTAAGTGTCCACCACTGCCAAGAAATTTTTAGAGACCTTGGATGTTAAGGACACTGAGTTGATGTTAGATACATCAGCATCATAGCTGCGTCTGTTTTCTGATCAGTGGAATTTGCAATCAAAAACCTGTTTTTATCCTGTAACTCCATTTGTACCTGCTTCTGCTCTTCCTGGTTATTGCGCTGAAGGTGCTAGTGTCGGTGCAGTCCCTCATCCTGGTGGCAGAGCCCTACTTCAATGAGCCAGGATATGAACGCTCCCGTGGGACTCCAAGCGGCACCCAGAGCTCAAGGGAATATGATGGCAACATCCGGCAAGCCACCGTCAAATGGGCCATGCTGGAGCAGATGCGCAACCCCTCGCCATGCTTCAAAGAGGTAGGGCCACTCTCACAAGTACTCCGATACTCAGCCTGAATTGAGTGAGGTTGTCCATCACAACATCATGCATTTTCATGCAAAATGTACACAAAATGAATGTGACGGAGTATGGAGTGTAGCCCCAGGTTCAGATGAAGGGGTGCTTAGTTATTCCTTCAATGCATCCTCAGGCTGAGAGGAACTTGGGGGCCCTACAGTAGAGGGGCAGCTTATCATTCTGTGATCCTTGTTTGATGTCTTCAAGCTTTAGGTTTGATACTTAAATACTCTGTATTCCATAATGACCGTTAATGATTAGAAAATAGGGTGGTCTCTATATATCAAAAAATCACAATAACAATATTGTCACAATGTCTATTAATTCCAAGTCAAATTTAGCCGTAACTTTATTATGTGTTTTGTCTCTTTTTTGGCTAATGGATTGGACTCATAACAACAGAAGGGAAAACTGATTGTATAAAAACGGGTGATTTGAGAAAGGCTGGATCATTTACTTTATTTTCATACTATGTTATAAACACAACATTGATATTTCAATTTTTAAACACCATCATCATTGTCAGTATGGGTATATAACTGATACCCACCAGTCCTGTCAACCAGCTCTGTGCATTGCAACCAGCACTCATGCGACATTTGTCAGAACTTTGCACCGGAGGGAGTCTCTTAGCAAATGCAAAAATACAACACTTGAAGAACGTAGACGAACTTGTGAAAACATCTCTTCGAACTCAAATTTGTGATGAAATTCAGGATCATCCCCATAATATATGAAGAACACAAAATTCTCCTCTCTTCTCATCCTGATGGCCGTCTGGTAATAAATCCCCTTCCCATTAATTCCTCAGGAGATGACATCATCAGGTTGGCTGATCCCTCTTCCGCCTCTCGTCCTCGGTTTTTTGATTTCCAGTGATCTTTTAAATGGTCCATGGTGAGACTGATGGCACCAGGGAAGATAACAATCTCATAAGCTGCTCATCCAGAGCAGCCTCATTCAGAAATGTCAAGAAAGAAGAACGAAGTTACAGGAGAGCAAAATGAGAGTGGTTGGGGGGGAGGAGGGATACATGAGTAAAAACAGGCTGTAGATTATACTGGGGGAAAAAATGAAACTCCTCACTCTTTCCAAATGCCATTTCAAAGTGAAAATAATGTCAGACTAAGCCTTTATCTGGGTTACATTGCATATACTCTATGTATGAGAACAGATTGGAGTTTGGTAACACACAGGCATGTTGTGCTTATGTCAGGTCAATGCAGGAAGCTGAGACACAGATTTTCAGATGTGTCATCGTTGAATGCATCTGTTCATTCATTATTCCCTCCATGCATCCACTGCCTTGTATTTATGTGGGGTTTGAAGGTGAAACGTCTCAGTGCAGGCAATGCTGGGATTAAAAGACATTGTCAGCCAGCCAGTCAGAAACTGAGGGGAAATCAGAAGACTTGGCGATGATAACTGGCTGAGCCATCTCACACATACTGAAATTCAATTAAGCTTGGTGAGTTAGTCCCATGTGATTTTCTCTCCACTGGCCTTTTAGCACCTTTAAATCTTCAGCTAGACAAACATGGACACATACACTTTTAGCAGTGAATAAAATGGATTTAGTATCTAGTAGATTGTTCTGATAACCATTCACAAGCACGCCTTTTCAGCCCAGCACCATTTCATTCCCACACTCTCTCAAATGCTCCCAGCACTGTAATAAGTCACTCATGCGATCTCATCTGTGTGACGGAAAATGGGTG
>CAAKHG010025525.1:7001-18082 GCA_901007715.1 Dactylopterus volitans | reverse complement strand
TCTCCTTGGCTTTCTCTTCACCGTCTCCAGAGTTGTGGGGCGCATTGCCAAACAGGGATAGGTAGCCAGCCCTGAAGACAATATTGTAGCTGTACATAAACAATCCATCCTCTATCCAGGTCCTCTGGCCCGCAGCCGAGCCGAGGTTGTGCAGCATCAGGTTCTGCAGATTGCTCATCATAGCTTGTGTCATCACTTCCAGGCCGTCCCCTTTCAGATGCTTGTTGCTGGACATGTGCAGGATCTGGTGGTCACCGTCCACAGCTTTGTACCCAAAGACTCTGCGCACCAGTTGCCTCGCAAACTTGTTGAAGTCCAGTTTTTCTCTGCTCTCCTTTGTAAATGTCCCAAAAGACAGAGGGTCCTGAAGAAATGTAACATAAAAGCCACCCAGCTGTACTGTGAATATATCACCATGCTTTTGTATCATCCTCTCGAGGAATTTAAATGTGTTCTTCCGAAATTCCAGCACATGACCCAGCCAGGGAATTAGCCCCTTATCCAAGGGGGGCTCTTGTGGTTGCCGCCGTCGGAAAACCCCCAGAATGTACAGTCCTCCAAGCAGTGCTGCAGCAAAACTGAGAAGGATTGGTGTTAGCAGATCCATGACTGATCCCCCTGACAGACAAACGCTGGTCTGAAGTTAAGGTCAACCTCGGCTTGTCTGATAACCAGGCTTTTGCTCCTCCCTCTGCATGTGGGAAAGAGTCACTTTCAAAGGAGCTCAGAAGGTTTCCATTTATGAACAGAGTAAACAGGGGCACGGTTTGCGATTCAATATGCGCTTTCAATTGCATCGTGTAAACTGTTCATAAGTTTATTGGCTGCATCACTAATCCCGAGCAACGCTTGCAGGGACACAGCCTTTACCTCTGCACCTTCACATGGATAAGAAATCCAGAGAAACACTGCTAGAACACCGGAGAAATACCAGATGTGTAACACTCCTGAGATGTCGAGATGTTTGTCCTTTAACTCGCTGACTTTTGTTATAGAATGACAGACTGCCAAAAAATTTCAAAGCATCTCTCATGAAAATTTTACCATCTTTAGCACATATTAAGAGGTTAAAAAAATTTACAGTTGAAAATCTCATTTGTCTAATTAAACTAAATGGATCACAATAAACCCTTATTTAAACCGCATACAGAGTTTTGGCATTAAAAGCCCCGAACTTTAAAAAAAATAGGTCATGTTGTTTAAAGGTGGCATTGAGTCATTTATTGCGGGAAATTATGACACATTACTGGAAGACGTGGGTCATTGAACTGGCACACTGTAAATAATTTTTTATCATATTGAGGTTGGTTTACTGAGTTGAAATATGCCCTGTTGGTCTCTCAAAAATGTTTTGACCCTGCAAAAACATAAATTGAAGTATTTTGGTCAAGAAAAACCCGATCAAAAAGCAAACAAATTGTACATTGTCTCATAATCAGACTTATAAGATGGATCCTGAAGTTTTGGGATTATAGCTATGGTTGAAGGAGTGACGTCCTCTGCAATAAAGCACAACCTTGATCCTCCGGTGGAAACAATAACGTCTATGCACACGTCCTGAAACGTGTCTGCACGCATGGAAGGTGGGTTAACCTTTGTGTAATACAAGCTACTAAAGATAAATCCAGTCCTATCTGATGTGGAGTTTCACAAAGGGATACGTGTTGCTCCTACGCCGAGAGACTGAACATGCAGCACCATCTGCTGGAAGTTATCTTTAGTTAACGCAAATATTCATCACATTATATAATTTTTTTTTCAAAATTAGCTGAGCATCTCCACATTTTCTCGACGTAACCCGCGCCCCGCCCGACAACTGCAGGGGTACAAGCGGAATCACTGCACTCCTGCTGCTCTGAACAATTCTGCGTCAGCTCAAGACTTCCCATAAATGAACCTTACAGGAGATGATGGTCACTCTTTATGTCATCCTTTTCCGCCATCTAGATGTTTGTGTTGTCAGGGGCACTCCTAGGTGTCTGACACATCCGGGGCTTAGCCCATAGTCGCTTATGTAATGCGCGAGCAGCGTGCGCCGAAATTTTTAGACATGGAGACATTCTCCACATAGCCTACTGGTACCTGCTCTTTCATTGTCCTCCCTTTGGTCTGCTGCAGGATCCCGGAACACATCCCTATCTGCTACATGAAAAGTAAATGTAAACATAATATTTCATAGCTTATATACTTATAGTCAATATTGGTGTCCCATTGCTATTAACATACAAATAATTCTGGACAAGGTTACCTATGGCATTTTCACATGCCCAAACACTGGACCAGTTACGCCACTCTAGTATAGCACAAAAGGGATATATGAAATATTTTATTTCCCTGCATAATCACCCATCTTTTCCTCTATTTTGCCCAACTATCCAGCGTCATTTAAACCCAAACGGCTTTGGGGAACAACATGTTGACCTGTCGTAATGCTACCACCTAGTGGTTTAGACACATCTTGAAACTATGGTGAAAGGTTAAAAACCACAATGCCCACAATGCCAGGTGGATTATGCCTTGTCCTAAAATAATCACACACTGATTTTCAGAAACAACAAGCTAGCTACCTCTTCCACCATCCCTTGCGCTTGTCTGTCTGGTGGCAGCAGCAGGACCACGAGCAGCGGCAGCACCACCACCATCTTGATTTTCATCATCTGAGGAGAAGTGAGTTAAAATCATTTTAAGAACACACAATTCACACTACACTTGCATTCACAGACGAATGCTTGGCTAAGCACAGGGGCGCACTGCAAACCTATCAGCGGGGAAAAAGGTGACAACGATGCAATCCCATAATCACGGATCATCAAACGAATGACCCATTTTGAATTTAGTTTGCACCCATGTGAGTCGCCACTGACATTAGCTAGCTAGGTAACGACACGTTGTTTTTCCACGTAACACATTGCAGTCGAAGAGGCAGGTTGTGCAGGATCCCTGACCGCATCGCTGTCTAATAGCTGTCATGCATGGAAAAAAAAAATGTAAACAAGATGGTTTTAACGTTATAGCCTAACGTTAACGTTAGCTGCTTTCTCCTCTAGAAGAAGTCCAGGCTTAATTATTTTTAGGAACACAATTCCCACACACTACAATTGCATTTACAGACAGATGCAAATAATAATCAACTGTTTTTTTTCCCATGTAATATCAGCCAGCTAGCTAGCTAACGTTCGCTACTCCCCTGTCTCTCCAGCAGCAACACTCACTTCAAAATTCTACATTTTTCCATATTCCCTATTTTTATCACCTCTTTGACTGCTGATCGACTTTGGGGGGGGAAAAAAACATGGAAAACTTTCTTTGTTGTGACATCTTGGGACACTTTACCCAAAGACAGCTGAACTGCTTGTTGTTGTCAACACAATTCGCGCCTGACCGCTGAGGCTCTTGGGTGAATGACGTGCGAGGTGTTAACCACATGTGTGCCAGTGCTGTAGTGGTGGATTTAAAAAAAAAGAATAAAAGAAATTGTTACTCAAACCTGTTCAAAAACATTGTTTTATTGAAGCAACAACATAACTTTTGAGGAGGTGATCTAAAAATAAATAAATCCATAATATCCAATAATATCCAGCGCTAATTATTAAACATCTTGGGCTTTAGCCTCAGATAAAAAAGCATAGCGATGCCGCTGTGTGTTGGTGCCATAACAGACATTCTAACAAGGCGCTTTCTTGAGAATTCATCTGTATCTATATGAGGAAAGTCAACGGAATCAACAGAAACCAGTCTAGGATGAAGACCAGGGCTGAGTTATAATGGCTGTTTACTGCTCCGTTCCAGTACACAGCCATCTGAGCCTGGTGAACGTCTGGTCTGAGGGAAGTTCCACAGGCTCATTGGGGCTTCAAAGCAGCCCCAGCTGCCGCCAACAACAACAGGTAAGCGGCTTCTACGCAAAAGGTCTACTGCTCTGGCTTATTTGGGGGGTGGGGATCGCATGGAAAATCCAAACAAGTGATGAAAAGTATATCTGGAGAAGGTTATCCAGCCACTTTTTCTTGTTAGTTGGCACGAGTTACGTGCACTGCAACCTAAAAGTACAAACAGGAATCATGCATAGTTTATAAGCCGAAAACAATTTCAAAGACGACAGAAAAAAAGTTTATTTTGTGAATTGTTCTCTACTGATTACTATTTGTGCTAACAGTAAACACACACCAATGAATGCCTCCACAATTGCTCTAATGTGCTGATGTATAATCACTGCTGTTGTGTTTGTAATCACACCCAGTCCCCCTGGATTCAACTAAAGCTATTTTTAATGACTGCGGAGAAGCCTGTCCTTGTACGGATTATATGGATATAATATACGGCTATAATATGTGGATATGTGATGTAATTAATTACTGAATAATCTAATTAATAAAAACTTCTACTACTAATCATGATGATAATAATAACTAATTGATTAAAGCAGAAAGAAGCGTTGACCGGGCCCTTGGAGCCTGAGTGAGTCGGAGCAAGTGGGCGCTATGGAGCCATTTTGCCACATTTAAACCCAAGACCAAGATCAAATAAAAGAATTTAAGCCTCACAATTGTCGGTAACCGTTCGGAACCTTTCATCTTCAATTAGGAGCTTGTGAAGAACAATTAAAAAAAAAAAGTAATTTCCTGTTATTAGCAAGTGGCGTGATGACCATGACTTAATATTTGCACATAGGCATGTTCAGTCATGGCACCAAGAGATTTTTTTTTTTTAAATTGGGACATTATACAGGTGTGTTTTAAAAAAAAAAATCCATAATTGTATGTGAAAGGCAGCATGAGAGCTACTTTGCTGAAATGTTATAGGGGGCCCTATGGAGCCATTTTGCCACCAGAAACCAGAAGGCGCGCTTGTACCCATAACAAAGGAGAGTCTTCACAACACTTGCCGAGTGTTTTGATTTAATTGTGCCATTGCTTCCCTTCTCAGCAGCACCGTCACCCTGCGGACGGTGGAAACAATGATACTTGAGCTCAAAACAAAGACAATAGACATTTCTTTCAATGCAGCGTCACAAAACCAGTTTACTTGGAATTCCCCATCGCGGGATAACGTCTCACGGTACAGCTTTTACCAAAGCTCCGGCATCCTGTTTGACTGCGTGGGGAAAACCAGAACCACATTTTCTGAACACGTCCACAATTACCGAACAGCATTTCTTCCCGTCACACTGGCATGACTCAACAAAGTCCATCATCCAACGCTCAGATGGCCCCTGTTCGGAAGGGGGACCTTGCTGTGTTTTCTTGTGACTCCCTGCAACATTGTGTGCTGCATAAACTACGCATTTTTTTTTGCAAAATTAAGAGGCAAAAATTGAAAAACTTCTGGTGTACTAATTAGCATTTGCTACCAAATATCCCCCTGATTCAAATGTGATCTTTTGCATGTGAGAATTTAGCACAGGATGAAAAAAGAGGTGGATGTCGTTGGAAAATTTAGCATCAGATTTTGCCTACAACCGTACCTTTAGCTGATTTTGCTAACTGTTGTAATTCTCCACAAGTTGCTGCAGCCTTTTTCACTGAAGTGGCCGAGGCATTTCTTCCAGAGACTGGATCAGACTTAGAACATAATAGCATCCAGCAGACATGAGTTTGTGATGTCAGTGTGTTGTTGATGAATTTCCCACGCTTACATGCCTCTGTGAAAGTGATCTGCCGGATAAAAGCAAGCCACGAACGAGGGGAAACAACAGCAAACCCGGCTCCGTTTGTGCCAGCACTGCGCCTCGTGACCCTGACCCACCCACAAACAGCTCGAGATCGGTGCTTGCTGGCGGCGCATGAGGCAAGTCGACCCTCTGCGAGCGCTCGGAGTCCGGCACCTGCAAACAATCATGATCATCAAACGGCTGTGCGTCCTCCTTTGTTGGAGGAAGGGTGGCAGGATTAAGAGCATGGGCAACGTTTGACTGCAACGGATAGATGTGCAGATAGTTTTAATGTGCGTCAGGCACACGGGAAACGGCATGTGGAACCACTAGTGTGAGGTCTGGATAACCCGGCAGATCCCTAAAAAGCAGTGGTGGCTTTCTCCGGATCTGTTTTTTAAGCAGCTGGTCCGAGTCTGCCACCATGGTCTTGACACAACACAGAGGTCGCATGATTGTCTTTTTAAACTGGACGGATGGTCTCTAATGGTGTGCGAGACCCGCTGGAGCATTAATTGGCGTCTTTCCCATGAAGCTCATCATTTGCCGTTTTGTTTTTGGCTTCAGCACATCTCGGATTGCAGCTATACGTTTGGCAGAAAGGGATTTGCCCTGACCTTGGTTTGAGTCCCACATAGTGTTTGTTTGTATAGGCTGAGTTTTGGACCATTTGCCGCCCCAAAACTGAAATGGCATCACAGCATCAGCTCTGCAAAGGTATTCAGATGGACTGCAAATCATCAAGATCATCCACATATTGCAGAAGAGCACAGCCATGTGGGAAAAAACGGAATTTTGCAGGTTCTTACTGAACTGCAGATGGAAATAAGTCAGACACTCCATCTAGCGCTTTGGGCCCTTGGTGCAAGTGTAACCGCGACACTTGTAAATTTGAAACAATGTTGGCTCTATGGGTGCACAAGCACAGAGGGGAAAAAAAGGTGTTTGCCAAATCCACAACAGAGAAACACCTCGCTCCTGAAGGTATTAAGGATGAAACTGTGTGTAGATTAGATACCACAGGTGCACCAGGGTGAACTGTAGGAATTTAGGTTGTAAATCTTGCACAAAGTGCCAATCAGTTGGCTGGAATGCATCTCTGGTTTTCTTCACTGTAAAAATAGATGTGTGCACAGGAGAGTCCTCACGTGGGAATATTATGCCCGCTTTATGTAATGCCAACGACGGCCTCCTGCTTCTGAGTATATTGTTTTGTGCAGGTTTTGGTTGACCAGTTAATGATGTTCCCTTTTCAGGAAAACTTCATACTTATGTTGCGCAGACAAATTATCAGGTAACCTGATCTAACTCTGATGGCGTATTTTCAGTTGTCATGACCGTAAATGCTGAAAAAAAAAAAGTATCCTTAAAGAACTGTGATTTTACACAGTTGTGACATCAACACAAATATACCAGAATGATGTCGTACAGTTGAGCAAATATACCATTATGATGTCATTTTGTTTTATTAAACATGACATAAAGTCTGAGAAAAGCTTAAATATCGTTAAAATTTGAAACCCTGATGTTTCAAAAACCCACAAGAGCTACATATGAGCTTTTGACAACTTTTTTTTTTATCTTCAATGTCTTTTGTACAAACTGTGCAGTGTTCAAGTGGTGATTCTTCTTAGGAATTTAATCAAATTAGAGGCCTGGAAGTGGCAACAATAGTCAAATTACATTCAAAATATCCAACTTCCTATTGGGTTCATGGTGTGGCTCCAGGAGACATTTTTGTACCTCGGGACATGATACATGTGCCAAAAGAATTTCATACTTTTAGCTGAAACTTTGGGCTGTTTCGTTGAAATTTTCTATGAGGCGCTATGGAGCCACTTTGCAACACCCGTTGACCAGTTCTATGAAATATCAAACTTTTTGTCTCGACTGATGCGTGTGCCAAGCTTCATGTGCCATCGAGCACATTTAGAATCCTACAGGAAGAATGTAAGATCATGATAATTATAACAATCCATCATCATCATCATCAAAGCAACCCCAATAGGGTTCTCACTGCCATCAAATAGCTTTGAAGCTCTGGCCATAATAATAATAATAATATAAGAGCCCTTTGACGCTAACAAACCCATGCTAATATGTTGCAAAGGTGAAGATTGAATATTGACTGTATGGTATCATTAAGTTGCTAATATCGTGTCCTGCCTATGATGTGGCTAATAATAATCATAATCATAATAATACGAATCATAGTACGAGTTATTATATTCACAAACTATACAAATAAAGTTATTCCAATTGTTATTATTGTTTTTATTGCTGCTGTTGGTTCTGGTGATAATAACATTCGTCATCATGGCCATGACAGTGCCCTTTTAGCCCAAATTGCTCTGAATGGGCGTTGCAGCACGTTGCAGAAACGTGCGGTCCCGAATCCCACGACAGGGACCTATAGTGTCGTCATCACGGAGAGCAGAGGCGTTGAGAGGCTTCACTCACGCGTACTTCCGCTGTTTAAACACCGGTACGTTTAAACTTTGATGGCGAAGAGGGGCGGCCATGCAAGAGTTAGCAACGTCGTATTAGCAATTGAGGATGTAGCGGCAAATCTTGAGTTTCCATATCTGCCGGTGAAAAGTGTTGGTTTGTCTCGAGAGTCAGAGTCAAAAACTGTACAGTGTTTGGTTAAAATCTGTGATGTGTTGCACTAAAGTTTGTTTAGAGTGCGACAACGTGAGTTTTCGGGTCAATGGAGGAAAGGCTGTAATGCTCTTGACCCGTAAGGTCTCACTCGCACTCTCCGATTTTTTGAGAGGATTGTACAACTGATGCATTCGCGATTCCTCGGATTTACTAAACATAAATTTCTGCTGCCAAAAGTCTTATTTCACTCACTACAACTTTCTGGTGCCGACACATTTTGGCAAACCTTTAATCCTCAAAACTGCATTGCATGAAGTTCGTACAAAACGTCATAGCAGAAAATTTCATTCTCTCCCGAACTGCTGTAGAGACGTTAATGTCGTCAGAGCGTTTCCAAGGTGCAACCTGAATTTCCCATTTTGTTCCCGTACGTGAACATAGCACTGTCCAGATAGCTTGCTGACGTAGGACGCGCGTGCGAATACAGTTACATCACGAAGCGTTACCGGCGCACTTCCTCCAGACTGACAAGCAGAAGACCTACCGAACACCGGTGGACAGGTTTTTCTTTTACCGGTTACCCGAACAAACATACACGGGTAGGAACCCCTTCTAGCTACTTTTACGTGGTGGACGTTTGATTTATTTACACGCAAACGCGAACGTCGATTACGCGAAATCTCTCTTGGGGCGCGTTTGTCATTCGGCACAATGGCGCGTAATTTTACGTAAGCCGGTTCAAAACCACTGTCGTTTGGTCCTAAATAGCGGCGGTTGGGTTTTTCGTCATATGTTCACCGGTTTTTACAATGCGTCTTCCTCCTCTTGCCCTTCACGCGTAACCCCCACGAGACGTGAGCTAGCATTGCTTTGTCACGCTAACGACACGCACGGCGGACACGCCGGTAACTCACGTTTGCTCGTTCGCAGGGTCGAGATGTCTGCGTACGACGAGAATGAGTCCAAGTTCATGAGAAAGGCGAAGGAGAACCCATTCGTCCCACTGGGTGAGTCGTAACCCCCTTAACCCCCCCCCCCCCCCTCCACTTCACCCCGCGCCCTCGATGTTACATAATCGTCAAGCAGATTTCCTGTAATAAAGCTGTTAGTTCATCGGGAGTGCTGCTGCTTAGTGTGCAACAGCATCGGGGCTGTCTAAATAAACAGCACATCCTGGAGCCTTGTGGTGTTTTGATATCGTGTATTGGCTGGTGGTCACAGATGTGTGTGTGTGTGTGTGTGTGTTGTCTGCCTCCTCCCCCAGGAATGGCCGGCTTCTTTGCCATCGTTGGCTACAGACTGATGAAGCTGAAGAGCCGCGGCGACACAAAGATGTCAGTGCACCTGATCCACATGCGAGTGGCCGCCCAAGGCTTTGTGGTGGGAGCCATGACAGTTGGTATGTGGGATAGGGTTACGCGTCCGGTCAGATCTTGAGTTTCTGAGTGGATCCACCTCACTTTGTCTTGGTTTTTTTTTTTTTAAGCACTCGACCTTGACTATGATTTCGCACGTCATGGTTCTTTTCCACCACATGGTACCGGCTCCGAAAAGTGGGATTGGTCAGAGTCGCCGCTGTGTCGTTGGCGTCATCGCGTGCAACGCCCCGAACAGTGCGAACCCGTGTCCGCCATTTTTCAAACCAAACTTTTTGTTGTGGAAAAGAGCCACATTCCAAGAATTCGGAACTTTCCGTCATTCCGTCCATATCGCCCATAGTTTCTCCATTATTGTTGTTTCCCTGCGTCGCTCTGTGCATTTCTATGTACTGTTGGGGGGGGGGCGTTAAAGCGGTTTCACGCGATGTTGCTATGACAACCGGTTACACTGAGGCGGTGCTACCTTCCAATGGAAAAGAACCTCCAGAAAAGTACCCAATACCAAAGATTAGATAAAGATAGAGTAGAGTAGAGCCGGTATCATGCAGTGGAAAAGCGCCATTGGCAGCCCCTAGAAGTCTCCATTTTAGATCTGCTGGCTCTGCTTTATTCGAAAACTCCTTGAGTTTCAGAGTGGACCGGCAGAAATGGAGCCCCCAGGAAACGGCATCCTCTAATGAAATATACAAAACGGTGGATGTTTCACATTACTGGATGTTTCCCTTTATACTTGCGTGTTACTTTCAGTTACTCTAAACCGCCGCCCCTTTCATTGCGATTTCTGCAAATGAGAAGGTCAATTTATGGTTCTGCAGAGGGTCGACGCGGAACTCGCGCCGTGACCTGGGCGAGCACTCTGGGCTGTTGCGAGAATTTAGACTCGCGCGCCGTCGTGTTTCCATGACACCCCCCCCCCTCTACATCAAACAGCGGCGACTGAAGCTGAGCAGATCATGTTGACGTTTAAGCCAGTGAATGCGGCGCGGCGGTTGCATCGACTCGGACCACTGAGCGGATGAATTGGCAGGGTGGGGTCCCGTCGTATTTACACTCTGGGTAGGCGCTGACCTTCCACATCCGGTGGCTTCAGTCCTCTTCTGTGCTGGCACACACTGTATTTTAATACAACCTGTATTGCATTGTATTTTAATATAGCCAAATTTTCAGCACAGGTGTTCCCATTGACATTTACTTTTCGCCCTGTTGTCATGCAGCTAATTAACTCACCATTCCAACAGTCACTCACAGATATGTAATCTTAGCCGTTATCGACAGGTAAAACAATGACTGCACCCAGTAGAAGAAGCACACGTGCTCGTCTGGCTTGGAGCACCAGATCCTCGATGGAAGTCATTTGATCTGATCGTTTCGTTCACGCAGTCGCTAGATTTGTGGATCCGTGCTTGTCCAAAAAAAAAAAAAAAAAAAAAAAAGGGATGCTATGTAAA
>CAAKHG010025522.1:0-16293 GCA_901007715.1 Dactylopterus volitans | reverse complement strand
TCCCCCCCGCCACTTCAAAATTTGGATAAGCTGCAGGAGCCTCACGCTGGAGAACCTCACGCCGATTTAGCATGGAAATGGGCAAAATTTGCGCAGGATCCCGCGTGGAGTGGGGAAAACCCGCTCCGGACAGACGAGAAAATCCGGATCACGCGAAGCCGCTGACCCGCTTGCAGGCCGACATAAATGTCGGAGGGCGTGTGAGTCGGCATGTTGACGTGGAAGCGCCCGGAAGCCACTTGCCCCACACGCGCAATCGGCGTCGTTGGCGATGTCGGCGGCAGGGTCCTCTCTCCCGCGATAGCGACGCATCGAAAGTCGGTGTTTATCCTAAGAGGATCCACTCGTAGCGGTTTAACCCGCACGCTGATCAGCACTCGACTGCCGCCGCTTTCCACTTCGCGGAGCTAAATAGCAAGTTTTGAACTCATTGTTCAACTTTCCGGCTCCGGCTCATGGGATTATTTTTCAGAGGAGTGAGCTCAGACGACACCCGCGAACTCATGCTACACCACCTGCTTTCACCACACCAAGATGCCAGACGTGTCTATCAAGACCTGATAGGGAAGAAAGTGAATATTGTGCTTAAATTCCCCAGTTGGGCCAAAAAAAAAACCGCATCTCCAAGTGAATTATAATGCTACTCTGTAACTGCTGGATGTCTAAATAAGCATCTGTTTGCTTCGCTTCATCACTTTTCATGTCCAATTAGTGCTGATGGGCCGCGTGGTCAATAGGGGCAATGAGTCCCTGTTCTCGTCTGTGTTGTGCTGTGTATGCCGATGGAGAACGCTCGGTTCTCCTGCTCTGGTCCCGCCTACGTTCACCAGGATGCAGCGGGTGCAGGCTTGTCAAGCCAAAAACCTGAGAACCCTCCACAGTAATTGGTATTGTCACCTCAGCACCTGAACCTGGTGCTAATGCTCCTTTCGTAAATGGAGCGTTCACCCTCCCCCTCCCCGTTTGAGACGCTGGGTTTCTTTCGAGCTTTGGTTACTGGTGTTAGTTCATCTCAACATTCACACACATTCGCACGCTTGCATCACGACAGGCATCGTCACCGGGACCGTTTGAGCCCGTGTGGAGTTCATGGAACTCCAGCCTCCGCTCCCTACTTTTCTTCATCCACCTTTTTTTTTTTTGCTCAAAAATGATTTATTTTTCCTCTAATTTCCGCCCGCGTAATCAACAAGGCTGCCACAGAGTTTTAGGACCCCTCGGTGGTTTTGTGACCCATTACACAAACTTCTCTTGGAAGTGAGAGGCAGTGAAAAAGAAGCTTGATGGCCTCGGCGAGGGACTCTCGCCGGCGTGTTCATTAGCGTCGCGGGCAGCGCCGCTCCGCTGCCTCTGCTGTCGGCTCGCAGAACGCGACGCTCCTGGCGTAAACACGGCTCCTTCTGAAGCGCTTCGTGGACCGTCCGCTGGTTGTTGGAGTCACTTGGAAAAGAAAAAAAAGCGGCGCTCCAGCAGTGACGGAAGCGGCGCTTTCTCCCACGCCGCCAAGCTGTTCGGCAGACGCGATGTGTGTGTATGTGTGTATGGGCGCAGCGTGGCGAGAGCATATGTGAGCGCCGTCACCCCGTTGCAACGCGGCCGGTTGCGTCACGCGTCATAAATGGGTCCACGGCGATGCTGTTTACATTGCGGCCGTACGCGCGGCGCGGCGCTGCCTCCGCAGCTCGGAATTCCGAAAGGAACTATGGAATATTTCCTTTTTCTGTCAGCACAACTTGCATATGTTTTTACCCATAAATGCTGGTAAAGGTACCGCGTTTACAGCGTTGCAGTTTCTCCTGCCGATGGCGCGGCCGCTTTTGACTCACGGCAATCGTGTTTGCGCTTTTAAACGGTCATATTAACGATGGTTTAGCCAGGAGGAACCGCGGGAGCGAGGGAGCTGAGCGCTCCCCTGGTCTCTTACCGCCGTTAGCAGGAGTAAAGCGCTATTAGGCACGATGCCCCCTCACCGCGTTCCACACTCAAACAAAATATTCTCTTTATCAGAATGCCAATACGTCCCACTTTCAGCTGGGCTGGGAACACATTCACCGGGGTGCATCGAAATCACCGGATGTTCTGCAAGCTTATTTTTTCTACGGCCCAAGATGTGCCAGATTTAAAGCCACAGTTTGGGGACGGGCTTATTTCCACCCACGATTACGCCGCTTATTCCTGTGAGCCAGCAAGTGAAGGGAGTGGCTTCAAGTTCCCCGTTGCAATATCGGCTCAAAGGGCAGGAAAAGATGAGGTGGAGGCGGAGTCAAGAGCTGCGCGTTTTTTGCTTTTAAAGTTTTGGGTTCGCAGCCTTCTTAGAGTTCAGTGTCCATATTAGAAGAGGTAGGGTGGAAAGGGGGAGGGGAGGCTTCTGATCCCGGGACCTGGCCACCACTGAGCGCCCTGTCCCCCTCCCCCGTATTGTGTCATCACGCTCCAGCGAGCTTCCTGCTATTCCCGGTTCTTTCCAATCTGTGTCACGCGATCATGCGGCAAGTGAAGCGCTCCGGAGGACTTCTCATCGTTTTTCAGCGGCGCTGCAACTGCAATCACCGAACGCAAATTAGATTCATTCAGGCATTAATGAAATTTAGAACGCAACCATGTGGCCGTGGTGCGATTGCATTAGCCAGTTTTTACTCTTTTTTCTTTTTTCTTTTTTTTTTTCTTTTTGGAAGTTGGAAATCAAACATTGTTTTGTAGGTTTAATGCAGAAATAAAGCACATAGACATATCTTTTTTTTTTTTTTTTTTAATCCTCAGTTGCCATGATTACAGATGAGTGGACATTATGACTATGACTTACAAACCTTGACTCTAAACCAAAAAAAAAAAAATGGTTAAATAAAAGCGGAACGCAGCCATTTACAAACACCTTTGACCTGAATGAATTTAATACTCAAACTAAAGAAAGTAAAAATTCGTCATTCATTCTGTCAGATGACTTTTTTTTTTAATTTTAGATGTCGAATTAGTGCAATTGTATACAGGAATGCAGGAAATGAAACGGCAACACTTTTTTGGAGGCTGAGGCTCGGAACCATGGAGGAACTGCTTAAGAAACCAGCTCAGCTTTTTTTTTGTTTTTTTTTTGTTTATTTTTTTCCAATGTTCTGCACTCAGGGCTGGCAGAGGCCCCCCCTCCCAGTGAGACCAAATCGATCCTGCAGATAATCAGAGACATCGGACGGGGGGTGGGGGGCGTTGTCTGCCATCCATCATTTAGCCCAACGTGGCTCGTGCCAACTTTGACGGCGTGTCATTCATCATAAAACGCGTGTCCCCGGACTAATGCACAGCGGCATAATGACTTTATCAATAACTCATCATCTGTGACTGAGCGCATAAAAAGCACAGTTTGCTCCATTCGTGTGAGCAGGAGTCCATTATTATTGTTTTTTTTATTATTTATTTTTTTTTATTTTTTTTCCACCCGCCACACATTAGAGCCCATCTGACAAACGGCATCAATTAGCCCGGCCGAGTCATGTTTTGCCACAGAAGTGCAGGTCGCGGCCTCCGCGGAGAGCATGGGGAGGGGGTGGGCGGCCTCAGCTGCGAGCCCCTCGGCGCTCTGAGAGGAGCAGCCGCGTCGTGCCGCTGAAAATCTCGTCGCGGCCGCAATTTGCGGGCGAGCGGGGGAAGCACTTGCTTGCCTCGGAAGACGCGGTCGGAGGGAGGAGTCTTCGCTCTCGCAAATGAGGTCTAAACCCGAGATGTGCTGGAAGCCATTTGTCATCCCCTTATTTGTGTCTTTTTTTTTTTTTTTTAATTATTATTTTCTCCCTGTTGAATTGCGAAAGAAGTGATCAGAACAGAGGGCGACGGCCGCTCCCTCCAAGAGATGAGGTTTCAGCACGCCAAAAGAAAAGCAGCGTTGTGGTGATGGATTCATCAGCTTTATTTGAACAGTGGTGGAGCTCCTCCGTGCATCCTCGGGGGTTCTTGTTGCTAAGCAGCCCGGAGCAAAGGTGTTGCTTTCCCCATTGTCTTGTCTCTCTTTGTCTCCCGTCTCTTCCTCCCCGGCGACCATTGTTGCTGATGCTAAATGCCTCGTTTTTTTGTTTTTTTTTTGTTGTTGTTGGTTTTTTTCTCTTCTTCTTCGGTCGTCGTTGCTTCCTTGTTGTGCTCAGCCCAAACAAATTCGCTGCCGGAGACATTAAACGCATCCCTTTCTGACTGCGCAGCAAAAAAAACAAACAAAAAACAAAAAACAAAACAGTTTCTCGCTGCAGAAGATCTCGCTGAGTTCACAAAGCTCTGATAATCCGGCTGGAAGAGTTTGAGCAGCAAAGCGGGCGTCCGCTGGATTATGGGCATCAGCTCCGGCATCAGGATTGACCGAAGTTTTTAAGATTGTGGAGATTATTCATTTGTTTTGTCTTTCATTTTGCAAAATTACCCACAAAAAAAAAAAAAAAAAAAGGTCATGACTGGATTTTTGCGGCATTTACTAAAGATCCAGATCGGACAAATCCAGGTCTGCTATCGTCAATTTAGCGGATGCTGAAAAACGCCGCGGGCCCTGTTCGGATTTGCTGTCGCGGACGAATGTGAGGTAGAACGTGTTCAAATGTAACAGGCGGGTGTTTATTTTTCGCCGAGATATGAGGAGGAAATTGTGTTGCCGTGGCAGAGCCGCGCGCTCCCTGAATGCCTCGCCGGGCATTTGTTAATGGCGATAAGGTGAAGGTGAGGCCCGAATATCATCATAAAGGATGGATGCAGGATAAAAACCCGATAAATGTGACGTTGTGAGGGACGGGCGCGCTGCACAGCCCGTCATGTCTGTCCATGAGATATTTGGACAATCAAATGAAAGCCGCCAGATGTATTTATCTTCCACAAATGTGAGAAACTTCGGCTCCTCTGCCGCTGGACGCCGAGCAGAGCACGTCTCGGCAAATAGAAGGTCTCCGTGCCAACAGGTTTTGGCATCGTAATGGCGACAACAGTCGGGAGAGTTGATGAAAATGGCATTGAGTAAAAATGAAAGATTTCTCCAACGTTTGCCAGTTGATCCCCAGTCTGCCACCTTAAAGTACCCCGTGATGCGTTCACTTACACCCGGCCCGGTCTCGACTTGTAACAGGTTAAGCGGCGAGATGCTATTTTGTTAATTAACTCAAAAAAACAAAAACAAAAAAAATAACTTGCTTTGATAAGAGATATGAAAGAGACCAGGTCAGATGAACCCGCTCAGATCTGATGAAATTCCTCTGAGCCTTAATCACGCGAGATTGTTAATTAAATGAGCGTCAGCTTCGTCACTCATTCTTGTCAGAGTATCCACGATTTCTTTTGATAAAAGAAAGATGACAATAACTAAGAACGCCCCCGCCCACCACAAAAAAAAAAAAAAGCTTGATATGAGTTACCAGCTTTGTTATCATGTCGTTGTCTTACAAAAACTCCCTTTTTTTTTTCTCCCTGTTCCGAACCCTGATTACCCAGCATCGGGGAGCTCTCGCACTTGCGAATCAAACACAATCATGCCTGACGCGAAAATGACCGAAAAACACACCCGCGCACTCGAGAGCTGCTTCCTGCCCATTATTGCGGCTACAATTTCGGAGGGCGACGAGAAATAAGAGAAACTTGTAGGTATTAAACGCTATTGATGGACTTTGTGTCTTTTTTTTTTTTTTATCTGCGCGCCGCTCATCTGTCACACGCCGAAAAGAAGAAAAAAAAGAAAAAGTATTTAGTTTTTGCGATTGGTGCCGTTTTTGTGGCTTTTATAATGACTGAGAATGGCATGATAGCTATGAGGGGGAGGTAGAGGAGTGGGGGGGGGGGCACAGCGGAAAAATAAAGAGAGACAGGAAAAGGAAAAGTGCTATTGTGATAATGGACAACAACTCAGTCAGCACAGTACTAACACTCAGCACTCAGCCTCTGTGCCGACTCCCCTCCCTTCTTTCCCCCTCCCCTTCCCCTCTCCCCCACTCGCTCTCTGTCTTACCATCATCCCTCTTCCATGTTTGTGTTGGAGGTGGAGCGCTGCTGGCTGTGAGGCATCCGTCTCTTCTTAGGTTTGGGATTTTCTCCCTCTCTATCTATTTATTTCCTCCCCATTGATCCCATTTCTTGTCACGTATCCAGCGCCGCTCAATCCCTCATTCGCACAAACACCCCTCCACTTTATATCCTTCCTTCCCTCCATCCCTCAGCGGATTCTACCTGTCCCCCCGCCCCTCCTCCCCTTCCCCGCCTACCAAGACAGAAGCCGTCCTCGGCTCTTCCCTCTGACGGAGAGGCGAGGGAGGGCGCCAGGATTAGCGAGCCGCGAAAAGTAAAATGTCAGAACAGAGCTTTCTAATTAGTTTATTGATATGCCGCGGCGCAAATTAAGCATCTGGATATGCGCGCGACATTTCCCAATACAGGCGAGCGCACGCTCAAACCCACCAACTTTCCCCTGGCGGCGGCGGCGATGCGTTGTCAGGGTCTGAAAAATGCGCGCGCTCCAACGTGGACGCTAATAGCGTTTTCCTGTCGAGGGAATATGAAAGCTCCGCCAGAGAATGATCAGCGCGACGCACCGCCGGATGTGAGGTGCAGCTTCTTTAAATCAGAGCGACGAGGTTCCCGGCGACTCCTCCACAAAAGACAGATTCGGCGTGGTTTTCAGCGTTCTAGAGTAAGAACGTGTTCCCCTTTACGTCAGCGCTCATCCTGCCGCAAGCGAGCGGCCACAGCCGGCATGTAGAGCGGCGGCTCTTTCCGTGGGGGGCCGGACTGATGTAGATCAAGTAAGCCGAGTTTCACATGTTGGGCTGTTTAATCGATGCGGCAAATAAATAATGCTGAATGATGTTAAACGTTAAGAACGGCTTTCGTGCCGCTTTTATAGTCGGGGGGGAGGGGGGATGCTAACCCATAATGTTGGTTGGAGAGAGCGACGGCTCTCAGGCCCAACGAAACGCAGACAGCGCCCTCTGATGGAATCAAGTGACTCGTGGTAATAATGAACTTTGATGTTCATTACCATATCGCCGCCTTTTATGTCTTTCTTTCTTTCTTTATTTATTTTTTATGGGGGTAATTTTCTCTTCCACTGAGGATGTGACGGGCCAGATTGAGACCATTCACGGGCTGGTTCTGGCCCTCAGGCCATATGTTTGCCCAGGTGTGACCTTACGCAACCATCATTTCCTTTAAAATGAGCAAATTCTCAACTTGGAAAAAAAAACAGCCCTCGCAGCTTCCTAAAAACGTGATCATTTTCGTAAAGTTGAATATATCGATGTGGGGATTTTAGGTACATTTTAGGTCAGAGAAACTCCGCAGTGAACGCGGTGTAAAAGAGAGGGAGAGAGCGCGGGCGTCGATGTGAGCTGCAGACGTTGAGGCAGGCTTCGACTCTGACATTTCTGCCCACCGATCCCTTTTTGAAGCGAGTTTTCAACTACTTTACGTCTGAGGCGGGACCGTCCCCTGCTCGTTCCTCGCAAACCAATCGGGTTCCACCTTCGTTACGAGGATCGAAGACTGCCGCAAAAAAAACAAAAACCAACCTGAATCCAAATTGACGCGCCGTCGCGTAAACGTGCCTCCATCGCCCCATCCCCGCCCCCACGAGGTAGCCATTTTCAGGATTGATTAGTAATTCTTTCAAACAATAACTCGTGAGACGGCATTCTTGTTGGACGTTTTCCCACAGTTCCATAGCAATTTGGCACAAAAATGGAGCGGGTGTGGGTGGAGGGGGAAAGGGGAGGGGGTGGATTTTGGTGTGACAGTGTGGACCGGATCACCTGTGCTGTCGGGGCTGGCGAGGGATCCGCCTGGAGAAATCCGCCGGTGCCGCAGTTGTGTCTGACATGACAGGCCTCCTCCCAGGAGTTAAGCATCATTCATATTCATGAGGACGGTGTTAGAGAGTTGCTGGGAGCCCAGCGCTCGATGAAACAACCGCCGGGCTTTTCAGAGCCATGTCATGACTTCTTTTTTTCTCTCTCTCTCTCTCTCTCTCTCTCTCTCTCTCTCTCTCTCTCTCTCTTTCTTACCCTCCTCCTGACGGGAAACCAATCCAAAAACTTGCAAATAAAAAAATTCTTGAAAAATAATCAACAGCCCAACGACCGCATTCGGAAAAGGCCAAATCGATACTGCGGAGCTGCCCCCACCCTCGGCTCTCATTCTGCGAGGCTGATTTTTTTTTTTCTTTTTTTTTTCCCGGGAGCGAGGGAGGCTTTTATTGCAGACATGTTAACTGTAATCCTTGTCTCATCAATTTTTGTCTCCGCGGCAACATTTTCTTTGTTGTTCCGGTAACGCAGGTTTGCAGCCTATCACCTATCAATCAAACACCCTGTAGATATTTAACGATCGGATCTAAAAATTTAATGCATGCTTCAACTATTTTTTTTTTTTTGTTTTTGTTTTTACTGAGCGTCTTTTTCCAGTGTCATGCAGACAAAGTGATCAAAAGTATAGAGTAATCACCTAAATATGAGATGTAAAAGATACAGCGATCAGCCATAACATTACGACCGCTGCCTGTTCACCATAGAATATAATTCAACAGCCCAGCGATCCGCTCTCCCTCCAGGAGGCGTTTTATGTTGAATTTTGAATGTGTTTGAGAGATGCGTCGACATATTTGAGTGGTTGCTATTGGGACTGTAAATTGTGAGGCCGTTGAACTGCACGTCAACTAATAGTTTGCTCACCCTAAGTACCAAAATATTGGGGACGCCTCTGAGTAAAGCCCAGCGCTCGGGGGGGAAAAAATGATGTTATTCCCAGCAAAGATGTGTAAACAAATGAATGCTAATCAAGGTTATTTGGCATCGAATGAGAGAATTTAGATGTTGGCTCCCCGACCACTGACAGTAATTTATTGCGGGTTTTTTTGGCAGATTTCTCTGTTTATGTCCGTGCGCGCGCGTGTGTGTGTGTGTGTGCTCACACGCAGTCAAAACAGTATCCGGTGGCAGTCGTTTGAAGTGCGTCGCAAACAGCGGCCAGTTTCAGGTAAAGCCCGGGGTCGCTGCGACCCCGTCGACCGGCCGTCCGTCCCCCTTTGATTCCCATTTCCTGTCGTTCGCGTGCCGTGCGTCAGGCGAGCACTTTGAAGAGCTGGACTAAAGGTCAGCACATTACTCCAGAGTGCAATCTGTTATTTATTGCGAGAAAAAAAAAAAAAAAAAGGCCACTAAATGAGACGTTTGCGACATGATGATTTCGCTGTTCTTAGAAGTGGACCGGCGGGCGCCGTTGGAGGTGCGGGGGCGCTAAAGATGCAAACACTATAGGAAGCCAGCAGAAAACATCACCGCCTCAGTCTCGACGTTTGTCTGGAGGTGAATGGCTGCGTTGCAAAAAAAACAAAAAACGGGTGTATGAATTCTGCAGGATCACATTTTGGAGTTTAAAGAATTAATATTTGAAGTTTTCAAGGCAGGCAGTTTGGAGCCGATTGGAAAACACGCTGCTTTATTAATGTACCGAAAGAGACGGCAGAACTTATCTTTTCCAAACCACTTGGCCGGAAATTTGCCGTTCCAAAAAAAAAAAAAGAAAAAATATTACAAACCAAAACCTCCACGTTTAATCTCGCGGAGACCATTAATGCAACGAAATCACTGCCAGTGTTTTTTTTTTTTTTTTTTCCCCCGTCAAATGATAATATTGGTCGATCTCCATTAGCACAATGGGGACGTCAGGGCCGGCGGCGACAGCAGCAGGCGTGCGTCTTATTAGCCGAGTGTCTCGGAAAATGTATAGAGTAGGAGTATTTCCTGGAAATATGGCTCATTCTATGATTCTGATTGGCAACAGGGAGACTTTGAACGGGCTCCGTAATGTGTGAGGCGTTTAAGGTCAGATCATAAAGCCGGTTTTGCGGGCATGGCTGAGAAATTTGTCCGGAGGAGGGAACGGTGAATAATTCAGGTTGCGGTGACCCGGGCATCGCTATAAGCTGCGTGGAGAGCGGCGCCGAATGATGAATTGAACATCTCGAATTGATCCCGGGGGGGGCGAGGTCGCAACGTCAGCTCGCGTCGGCGTCGGCGTCGGGTCGTGCGCCTTCCAGAGTTAAGACAAAAGAAGAAGAAAAAAAAAGCGACGACTTTCAGCAGCTCCCTCGGCATCAGAGCATTCTTTGCTAGCGCAACGTGCGAAGGGCGACAGTCCGGCGGCGCCGAGTTCCGCTTTCCCCAGGTGAGCAACGGCAGAACGCCGAGGGGAGGAGCCTGCGGCGCCATATCAGCAGCAGTCCCGCTACTCTTGAAGCTGCATGTCGTGATGCGCGACATGAACGAGTGAGCAGACCAATCAGAGGTCTGCAGTGTTTTCACATCACGTCTTAGTAACTCATAGCACCTGGTCGGCATTTTTTGGAACTCCAGGAGAGCAGCTACTAAAAAAAGTGATACCTGCTATTTTTTACTAATGGAAAACGAGGCGCTCTGATACTGTCGCCTGTGACTTTGCTGTATCCCGGCGCCATGTTTGCTTCTACTTCCTGTTTGCAAATGGCACCAGAAATGCACCTGTTCACAAAGGAAACTGGCTTGTTTTTCTTGCGTTTAATTTTTTTCTAAGCCGCTCCACCGCCAACAGCCGAGACCTGACGAATTATTATGATTCATTATTTTCAGGTTGCCCGTGCGTCCGTCTGTCGTTTCCCGTTGAACATACTCGCCCAGTAGTCTTGGAATTTGGCAGAAATATCAACTCTGGCTTTTTGATGGTCCAGGGCCAAAGGTCAAGGCATTCGGGACATCACAAAGCATCCACCGCTTCATAAGTAATTGGCTGTTTATGCATTACATTTTTGACTAATTTATTTTTTTTCTGCTCTTTTAAACAATTCATTCAATTATTTCAAGTTTTTGCAACGTATATGATGAAGAGACGTGGATCTAAACTGAAGCCCAACGCGGCTTTTCTGGTTGTTTTTCGTTGTACATAAACATTTTTTTCCCTGTATTAAACAGCTGTCTCGCTATGGTTTTGTTCCTTTTCTCAGCTGGTTAAAAACGTGTTTGCAGCAGATCAGGGTTTTTTTTTGTTGTTGTTGTAAAAATCTCCAAATTCATTACGATTTGACGAACCTTGTTCTCATTAGACTCATGATAGCAGCCAGGTTAAGGTTTGGTGGGCTGCTAAAGTAAACAGCGGCGCATGTCAGTGTGAGACGAATGGCTGACTCCTTTTGTTTCATCCAGTCTTTTAAGCGCATCTGAATTTCGAAAAAAAAAAAAAAAGTAATTAGGAAAATATGTAAAACACATAAATGGGCTTGATTTCCACCTCGAAATGGCAGATAAACGCTTCATTTCCCAAATGATGGCTTATTAGGTTTCGTCTGCCTGCTTTATCGTGTCCTTGAGGGTGTCGCTTCCGTCGCTGTTCAGCTGTGCGGCTCCATCACTTCGTGCTCGTCCGCCGGCCCGGGGGGGCGCCTCCGTCGATCAGAACTGGGCGCAATCAGAACCAGGCGCGATCAGAACCAGGCGCGATCAGAACCGCATGTCTGTCATATCGCGGCCGAGGAAGGGACGGCCGCCTGCCCCAAGGTCGTCTTCGGGCGCGACGGGGATGAGGGAGAGCAAAGAGGAGCTGCTTTATGGATGTGGGTCTCCCAGCAAAAATCTATCAACCCCCCCACCCCTCCCCTGACCTCCCCCCGCCCATCGACCCCTCCCACTCCCCCACCCGACCCCTCCCACTCCCCAACATCAGCTGGCAGACAGCAAGTTTGCCACCTCCAGCGCTCGGCCATTAATAAAGCACTTTGGAAATGGATCGTCTGTTGGTTTCCAAGGTCAGCGCATGAACGGCCATCTGTGCCTGTGGTTATGTATTTGTGTGTGTGTGTGTGTGTGTGTGTGTGTGCGCGCACCAGGTATATCCTCTGTTGCATGTGTTTAAAAGTCCTCAAAAAAAGGTAACTCATTACTTGGTAAACTTTAAGATGAGGTTGAATGTTTGGGCTCAGGTCAGACATGAAATCTACTCTGTTGCCCATAAAGTTGGAGTAAAATACCCCCCCCCCCTGATCTCATGAATTGTGACAGTGTGATTTATTCTTGATAAAGTGTATAAAGCTTTATTGATCAGTCTGGTCAAAGGTGATTACTGATGTGCATAAGTAGGAATAAAAAAGGGGAACGCGTCTGAAAATTTCGACTTACTTCCACTTTATGGGCAACAGTGTGTAAACAGTGTTTCATGCTGTGAAGGAAACACAACTTTCCCGATCACATCGCTACCGTGTGTACGAATTTATGACGACGACTAAATGAAAGCGTGTTCGCGGTACATGTGAAACGTCATGATCAAAACCTTTTCAAGCATCGAGTCTGTGCAAGTTTCGCCGCACGCGCTCTCAGACTGCTTAATTAAATGGGCAATTTGTAAGTGGGGCTGCATTTACATCGCGCTTTTCTACCTTAATAGCACTCAAAGCGCCTTACACCAGCACGGCCTCATTCCCCCACACAGGCGCACATTCACGCGCCGACGGTGCCGCCGGCATGCAGGATGCCAACCCAAGGACACTCGGGCACATGCCGCCGCGTGGATGTACGTTTCTACCCGAACGCAAACCTTTCACAGCTTCCCTCATCTTGCCATGGAACCGCCTCCATAATGAGGCCTCCACATGTAGGTCATCTCCGCTAGCTGACCGCCGCCGCGCTCCCGCCGGCCCCTGTTGTTCCATTTTCTCAGCGAGCGCTCGACAGCTGACAGAGTCGTTTGACACATTCGCCGTGACAGTTTGCTTTGAAACGGATTCCCGCGGGCCAGGACTCTGCCCCGCTTTGTCCGCCGCCGACCGGGCGAGCGGGCGGTGGCCAAGCGACGCCGGCGGACAGAGAAATGGACGACCGATGAGTCGATTTGTGGCAACAAACGTGAAGTTTCCTCCCCAAAAGGAGCCCAAAAAAAAAGCAGCATTGTCGTTTCTTCCTGCCCGTCGTCCGCCATCTTTGTTTACGCTGAAGCCACGTGACCGCGCGATGATTTCACACAAGATTTTGGCCCTCCTGTTGCACGCAGACACACACACACACACAGACACACACTGTGTACCCCGCTTTACTCAGGCTGTTTTTTGTTCATTTTCAGTTCTAATAGAAAATAATTCCTGACATGCAAGTATTATAATAATCCCACATGGGGAAATGAGTTCTCTGCATTTGACCCATCCATTAGTGCACACACACACTACATACATAGTACACACGCAGGGGAGCAGTGGGCTGCCATGGTTACAGCGCCCGGGGAGCGTTTGTAGGGGTCAGGTGCCTTGCTTAAGGGCACTTTAGCCGTGTTGAGGGTGGGGTTAGCGCTGCCCCTCAACCGACCCCCCCCACCCACCCAATGGGACCCGAACAACATAGTCGTAGCATTTTAAATGGGCGAATACGTAAATGCTGAATGCGCGAGTTGATCACCTGAGATGACGGCGACGCCGAACTCAGTCGCGCAGTCGTGTAATTTCTGCATTACAAGAAGATGCCGAGGGAGGCCCATTCAAATGCGTTTTTTCCCCCCATTGTCCTGCCTTCTTCCTGCACTCCTCCTCCTCCTCCGCCGCCACCCGCCCGCCCCTCCGCCGCTCCTCCCCTGCGCCATTGACTCATTGACACCCAGATCATGCGCGCCGCTCGTACACATTTTTATTTGAGCCTTTATTTACCCAAAGCCAACTGAGCTCCCTCGGCTTTTCCCTCCCAACAACCTGCCGCATAATTTAGCCGCGCGCACGTTCGGGGGGGATAAACTCAATCTTTCGGTGGCGGGGCCACTGATTATATTGTACAGGAGCAAGGGTGAAATAGCGGCATATCCTCAAACGCATAACACACACGCACACACACACAAACACAAGTGGGGACCTGGCATCCTCATAATCTACTCAGCCTTAAAACTTAACCACGCCTGTAATACCAGAACATAAACACGCCCAAGTGCAGCCGGTGGCAGATCGGAAAGGTCAGATGAATCAATTTTCCAGGTCTTTTTACAAGAGGCTCCTCGGCCCGCCGCGGCCCGCCGGCACAACGAGGGCATCCACGCGAGAGGCGCGAGCGGCGGAGAGAAAAGCCGGAAGCCGGAACAGTTTTGATTATTAACAATTAGCGAGGCAGTGTCATGAAAGTGCAGTTTTGGCAACCGCCTGAAAAGCACGTGACGATAATGTTCCATCTCCATGATGTTCTTATGATGATTGTTGAGGGCAGGGAGGGGGGAAAAAAAAAAAAAAGTGGCAGCGGTGCAGATGGGAAGAGCGTCTTTAAAGTGATTGAAGGTGATGAAAACATGAAATCTTTATTGCGGCGGTTATTAAAACCCAAATAAACCTAATGTGAGCAGGGGGTTGTGTGGGGAGGGTGGGGGCAAAAACAAAAACAAATATCGGGCGTTTTGCAAATCCAGCGGCGCGTTTGTCACTTCGTTTGCTCGACTTGTTGCGTTTCCCGTTTTTACATCCGCGTTAAGTAATTTAAGTCGTCTGTCTCAACTGCTCCCGACTTCTCTCTGATCATTTGTTTCTTGCCAACTCAGTATTCCCCGACGCCGGCGAGTACTTAGCGCATATCACATCTGATTGGATTGCTTGCTAAAACAACAAGATTAAAGGCCCTGAATCTGCATTTTTCATATGCATTCTTTTTTCTTTTCTGTTTTTTTTGTGGTTTTTTTTAAGAAGCTCTCATCCATTAAGAATTTGTAGCAAAAATTAACAGGATGAGACAGAAATAGCTCCGTGTGCCACTGTCTTCGTTCGTCCCAGTGACGTTAGCAAGAAGCTAACCGCCTAGCGCTCCGTCATTGCTCATCTGCCGTATTGATCCGCTTTTAAAAAACGTCACGCATCTCTCCATTCTCTTCTTTGTTGTAAAGTTTTTGCTTAGATTTGTGGCCATTTTTGGAGATGACGCAGAACAAAGCCAATCAGAGTTGGCCTCAAGAAGCCAGATGATTCTGAGAGCAGGGCGATCCTGTTCTTGCTCAACGGTCCCTCAGGAGCTGGGAGGCGAGTTCCTCCCGTTCTCCCTCCCACCCACCTCTCGGGCCATCAGGGGGATTCAAACCAGCCGCCCTGCCTCTCGGACACCCCCAGCCTCCCTGACCCCAGATCCCGACTGTCCCCGCGGTTTCCCCCTGCCGAGTGTGTTTGCTCTCATAGTTTGACACGCAGCACGCCACACACACACACACACACACACACACCGCCACCAATAATCGCTGCTCATCTGGAAAGGGAGGCGAAGGCCTGCGAAGTGTCTTGAGTGTGAGAAGCGAGCGCGGGGCTCAAAAAAAAAAACGCTGTATCAGAAATATATTGCCGTGCTTCTAAAGGAACAAATGAGGTTGCCTCAGTGTTCGCAATACATCTTATACTGTGTGTCTCATGCTCGGGGGGGGAACAAAAAAAAAAAAAAAAAAAAAGGCTAGATTTCAGGATTTGTCCCTCGGAGGGAGAAATGTTTAAGTAATCTTCTTCCCTCCATTCACTCCTTCCCCCCTCACCACCTCACCATCTGCTGAGCTGGGGAAGATTGGGCGGATCATTAGTGAAGAAATCTCCCTCTGACACTTTTCCTCTCTCTCTCGCTCTCTCTTTTTTTTCTTTTTTTTTTTTTATTTCCATCTCTGTTTGTGATTCCCGGCTGCTGTTTGCGCAGGCTCGTCTAACGTACCCGTCGGTGGCACTTAAGTCCAAACTGAGAAATGCGGACCGCCGCCTCGACTGCAGCCCGAGAAACAAAATAGCGGGATGGAAATGAACTCGAAAGGCAGCTTTTGAGGTCGGGGAAGTGAGGTGGTCGGTGAAAAAGGCGGGATGACGCGGGGGTTTGCTCGCGGAGTGCGAGTCTCCTCCGAGGTCGTCATTGGAGTGGGTTGAAAATATCAACCATGTATCATCCCACACCATTTAGTCAAAAAAAACGGCGCTGTTGGTTAGCGAAGGTATCATACGGCACAGAAGTAGTCAGCGGTATCCTCGTAGTATTTATACAGATATTTTCTTAATGCAGTGTTGCATTACGTCCATCGTAATATCTGAGCAACACCCGGAGGAGAAAGTCTTCAAATTTGGCACAAATCAGACGTTAGATTTTAGATTTAGATTTTAGATTTTCGGAGATTAGATTTTCGGTGGCGAGAGGTCAGACGTCAAGGTCACTTTGACATTGTTTTTTTTTTTTTCTTTGGTCACCTTCACTGTGTATCTTTTACGCTCTTGTGACTGTAATATTTCAGGGTTTTTTGAGTTTTTTTTAAAAAAATTTTTATTTCAGGGGTAGTTCTTCAAATCTGGCA
>CAAKHG010025521.1:19107-31890 GCA_901007715.1 Dactylopterus volitans | reverse complement strand
CAACTGAAGAAACAACCACAGTAGCTGTTGGGTCAAGTACAACTGAAGGATCAACAACAATGACTGACTCTACAACAACTGTGCATTCTACAACAGCAAAGAAAGCAGTAATTATGGGGAGGAGACAGAGCTACGGTCCAGAAAACACGCTGATGGAGAAGAGGAGGTTTACACCGTATACAAGAGGATGCACAACTTATGGAGGAATCACAGTGTCCTCCATGAGTGCAGCATATGTATGTCTCAAAGACACTTGCCGGTGGGAAGTGTTCCGGACCCCATTGACATAATAATAATAAATTCAATAAAATTCACGAGCAGAGAGAAATTATGTGACAGTCTTGCTGCTTCAAGAGCTACAGCCATGCACATCTGCAGGATTGTGCTAAACTGATTAATGTTTATGCTACCAGAAATTAATCTACTATGCAGCTAGAAAATACGTGATCTTGCTGCTTCATCCGGGTCACACTGCCGTGAAGAACTGTCCCTGCCGACCAACACTGAAGCGCTGGCCATGGAGCTACATTCATGCTACACACCCACAGAGTTGTTGTTGTACATCTGCTCCTTCTGCTCAACACTGACCATGTGTGATGTCCTCCACTCACACTGCCAAACCTAAAACTCAAGCTTTTTCTTCTCCAGGAACATTCAGTTATGACTGAACAATTATTTCCTCTTTCCTCGCTGTGTTTTTTGGGCTACAGCTCAATTTCCCTGCAGGAATCAATTATGTGTTATTTTCTGATTCTGACGAAGCTGTTGCTGGTGCTGGCGAACCATTTTATGTTGTGATAAGTTTGAGAACAGAAATTAAACGACTACTGGATGATACTCAAATGGTCCTGTGGGCTGCAGGATTTTGTTCCAACCAAGTTAGAACACACCCAATACAACACATCGGCCTGGCGAAGGCAGTTGAGTCGAATCAGCAGCACTCTTGCTTGGTTGGTATGAAAACCTGTGGCCACACTGGCCCTTTGACACCCTTGTTTTAGGCCACCACAGTTTGGGTCGACGTGATGTGCTGCAGACTGCAAATTCACGGCTAGATGCCCAAAGCACATACAGCTCCCAAATTAGATTAATGAATTAATTTTTTTTTTTCCAGGACCAACAGATCAGACATCAATCACTAAAGATGGCTTAGTTGCCATTTAGTCACTGGTGTCTGTTGTGGCTCATCAGAGGTGACTGCAACACAAACTTGTTAATTATGTATAAGTTGATCATTAAATTAGCACATAAAAAAACATCTGACAAAGACATTGCCAATGTCCGACATATTCATTCATTGCCCCACTCTACTATGTAGTAGGAAGAGGCTTTTTCTGTCCATTTAACCTGATCTGATCTCGGGGTTAAATCGCTGGAGCTCGGACATACAACACATGTTCCACTATGGGTAATCCTGCCGCTGTGCAGTGCTTCTGTTTTCCCATTAAAGATAATTCAAAGTCAGTGCAGCTGCTGCACTGTCTGGGCTTAATGGCACTCATGAGTCTGCAACTGTTATTATTCATGAGCACAGTCAGCGGTGCTGATTCGCTCGGTGAATGTCATGTGCCACGCTGGCTGGGTCATGTTTGTTGTCCTCCGATGTATATCTTTGCTCATCGTGTACACAAATCAGTTAAGCTGATTCCTACTGGTAGCAAAGACATGAGCGCGCACACACACACAGTTTACAATATTATTTCCTATGCTGTGGTTAATATTCACTGTATCAGAAAGACTTTTGTGGTAGTTGTTCCTCTTCTTCTTCCAGTTGTTGTCATTCATATCAAATAAAAGACTAATGTCTTGAGTGTGAAGGCTAAAAGGGCTGATTTCAGACCTCACACTGGCTGGTCACTACAGTTCTACAATTCATTATCAGAGGCTGCACACAAGATCCAAAAAGCACAGGGAGAGATTTGGACGACCATATGAAAAACATTTCCTGCCAAGGTAACGGGCAGTTCTGGCAATGTTTCAGAGCGTGTGAGTCCCTACCTCCAGCCGTGGACACGGAAGCCGGGGCACTGATCTCCGCAGCGCATACAGGGTTGCCCTCTGTCTGGGTCCTCTTCCTCTTGCTGAAAACAAACAAACTCACTTCAGATCACAATCTATCCAAGGAGGCAGCGTTCACGAATATTGGACAACGAGACAGTCAAAGGCACGTACAATGCTTTCTAGACATGGTCGGAGAAACAGAAACATCACAAGCACAGAGAGGAGTTCCCGCGCAAGCCAGAAGCCCAGTGAACCAGAGTGGAGAATGGACAGTCCACAGAATGTTTACGGATTATTCAATGACGTGTAGAATCATATTATGAACATCCTCACATAACGTTTAAGTCTTACATCATACTGAGCTTGAAGTGGCTATGCTGTAAACCATTAGACCAGCACAGTACAATAACATGCATGTGAAACATCTGCAAAGATGGCTGTAGTTTACCGGGCTTGTCACTGTGTTCATCACATTAAAAAAACAAACAAACAAACAAACAAACAAAAAAAAACATACTGGCAGTCTGTCTGAATATACTTCTGAGCACTTGGATCAAATGAGTTTGTTTGCTTGTTGATTCAAGTGTGAGTTTGTGTGATGCATAAAATATAGTGTTGTGTTTTTCAAACCAATGGGACACACGGTACAATGAAGGGAGTCAAATCCCGAAAAGGCCTGTTCAAAAAAAGTCCTGATCGGCTAATTTAGCTAAAAGCAACCGAGCAGCTTAAATCGTGTACCTCATGTCTCGCCTCTAATGTGTGTGCATGTGCATGTGCATGCGTGTGTGTGTCTGTATATGTGTGTGAGTAGACCTGGGCCTCTTTTAGAGACGAGAGGAAGGAAGCAGACACAGGATGAGAGCTGCACCCTTTCCCTCTCCATGCAGTCACTCTGTCTCTACTTTCTTTTCCTTTGATGCCTCACCTTCATCATAGCTGCCAGTGTGACAACTGCTCTATCTACGGGGGGAAATGTGTTAATTGGCGTCTCTTTCCAGATGGGAGACAAATAAAAAAAAAAAGTTAACACATTGCTATATCTGTTTTTTTCCCCCCCGAATCGGATGGAACAAGTACCTTGTTTCAGCATTTAATAAGCAAAGCTATAAAAAGCAGAAATGTACCTGTGCATACCTGCTCAGCCTTGTTTTTAATCTGTCGTTTTCCAACCACACACACACACACACACACACACACACACACGAGCACAATGGCTCTAACCACCTTTAATAATCAGGTGTCGTGCCAAGCCTGTTTTCTCGTGAGTTCTTTATAAACTTTTTCTACTGGGTATTACCTCCATTACTGCGACGCTGAGTTGACTCTGCTTATCTCACTGATATCTGTGGCCTGTTTGGGTTCTTGTAGGAGTTGCATGTGCTTGACTGTGCAAACAGAAATCACAGACACATGAGCAAATTAGCCACATGCTTTCTTATGTTCTTAATTAGAACGCTAATTTTTTTTTAAAGGCGATTCTATCCATTACAAACCACTGTTTTTCAGCGGTTTTGTAAAAAGGTGTCTTATACCCGCTGTCGCAGGCACGGGAACGAGTTAATCCAGAATAGTCGTACATGACAGTAAACAGTAATTCATAACCCGTGTGCAAGACCTACATTCGAGATCCGTACTCTGCTGCCTCTTTAATCACCGCTTTGGTTCACGGTGTGAACGGAACCAGGTATGAGAGGTGACAAGAAACACTAGATGGAGTGCTCCAATGATTTCTGGGTGACTGGACCTTTCAGTTTTCATATCCTCAGAAAGAAGTTCCTTAGCTGTCACACTGACTGAGCCCAGGAGGCATGCGAGACAAAGTGCATTTAACACTGGTGCAAAGCTACACCCCTAAATATGATTATACTGAGAATGAAAGTACAGCTGCAGGATAAAAACATGTTTTGAAATAGTAGTTGACCTGACATGATTACACTTCAGGAGAGGGTGGTACCGATTTTCCATTCATGGAGTGAAGAGAGCCATTATATGATATGCTCATGTACACTGTTAATTTTTTTTCAACTCAAGAATTCTTAAACATGAACATACATACTTTTTTTTTTAATTAAAATGAAGCCTTGCCAAAGGTCATTTGGCAAAGCTAAATATCTTGTAGCAGATGACCAAAAAATTCATCTAAATTGGACACCTTTGGGGAGCTTTTACACTTTCAGATTCCAAGCGACCTTGGCCTTATTGCCTGAATTTGTCTTAACAGTTTCAGAAAGTTAAAGTAGAAAAGGTAATGTTACACAAGATGTAACATTTGGTAAGTATCATATTGTTTGCGACAAGGGTTTGCAGTGGGTGGGTGTAATCTTGTATAGCTAGATCTGTGTCTTGGCAGTCCTAATTACATTTGCAAAAAATAAATAAATAAATAAAAATCCCCTGCCAGCCTGGAATCAGCTGCGTTTGAAAACAATCACTGAGATGTATTTTCTGAAGCAAAGAAGGCCGTTCTTCTGTAATATTATTAGTCTGATGCCGAATATATGAGATTGATCCCTGCATTACGATTCGGGGGAAGATCTAAACTATTATCTTTCCACAGTGGTAGTGTGGTGATGCTTCTCCTCTCTCTAACAGACCACTAACAACCAGCCATTAAATCTATGAGACAGCAAGAACCAAAACAGCACTGACAGAGACTGTAATCAAGAGGTAAACCTGGGTGCAAACATAACAACCGATGAAGGATTAGGAATCCAACAACAATCCTTCAATTAAAAATTTTGACCGATTTTGTGCGAACAGATTCTTAGCAATCCCAGATAGTTTTAACAATGTTCAGTGCAAGTTTTACAAGTTGACCCACATTCAGGTAGGCTGATATAATATCCAAATTTTCAACTATACTTAGAATTATAAGGTGACATTAATGTAAAAAAAAAAGCCATATTGCAATATCAAAGAATCGCGGATCTTTCTCAGAATTTCATGGATTCTTCCTTGGCCCGAGCGCCACCAAAATCAAGCAGGTAGTTTTTGCGCAAATCTTGCTGAGAAACTAACGATAATAAAAAAGACAACCAAAAGCAGAAACGTGGAGATGGATCACAAAAATAATTTAACGAGATTAAAAACATATCTGAGACCTTTCATCGGCATCCTGGGGTCCTGGGTAACCATATGGAGTTTGGAAGAGAGTAATCAATTAATCGTTTACTTGCCGTTTACGATAAATACATTGTCAGGCAAATGGAACCTCATCCTGCAATGGCAGTAAACATGTTGTAATTCTAACCCATGTGTACTCTCAGTAGGTACTGCTATATTATTCCATGAGCACTCTTTGAGCGTGGCCTTTGTTTTGATCTGCTTCACACCTGTAAAGTTTCATGACTGCATCTTGCAAGAGCCGAGACGCCAGACAGACATATAAACATTTTCCAAAGTACTCTAAACCACATCTGTGGAAGTCCTGAAGACACACAGACTCCAAAAAGGTGTAAACAATACCAGGTAGGTGCAGTTGAAGTAACAACCTTTCAGCCGCTCACATTCCTTGCACGTTTTCTTATCACGATGACAGTGTCCTCTGTGTCAAGGCTACGCACGGACTCGCCGATTTCATGCGTGTTTCCTTTTGGCTTTCCACAAAGACAACGCATCGCATTCGTGGTGCAGCAATGAGGTTTGCCTCATTTGTGCCCTGTGAGTGACGGACGTCGCGGGAGCGGTGGCAGGAAACCTCCTCTAAACCGAGTGCGGGGAAAGTAAATACCACCTTCAAGTTCACACCAGCTCACATGCTCACTCTTGGACGACGTCAGGCCTTTCATATCAGTTCCTTTGTTTTCTGTCAACGGGTATAAGGTTCAATCGCATGGTGCCGACAAGGTTTGCTTGGGCTCTCTGGCGTTACTAGGTAACCTGCGTGACCAGGTAATGAACAAGCTGAAAGACTTCCAGCTTTGCAATGCGCCAGCAGCGGGACACCGCGCTGGCTCGGCGAGGGATCACTTGCACTAACATGAGTGCAACGACAGTCGACACCGGGCCAGTGTCACCAGGCTCATGCCGAATGCCCGTGAGCGGCGCTCCCCATGTTGGAGAGAGGCACTGTATGCCCAGTTCAAGGACGGCTTGCTTTAATCAACGTCAGCGGGAAATGAACGCGACAGTGACGGCCGCGGGGGGTTTTGTCCATCCTCTGGGGGGGTTAAACATTAACAGAAAAGGTCAAAGGTCTGAGTCGTTGCTGCCCTGGCATGCTGAGTGGATGCACTTCTCCTCGCAGGACAGGATCAAACACACATCCTTCAGGCCCGGCGCCTCCTCGACCCCCCCGGCCCCCCATCTGTGGCACAGCAGCCTCTTATCACTCGTGTGGTTTGTGCATCGCTGCTCCCTGCTGCACAGGTCAACTCTAAACAACAATTTTTGACAACTTGTGAAATAAGCGGAATTGTGAGGGTCACGCCAAAAATTTTTCCTGACTTACAAAAACGGAAAACTTTGTAAATGCAGATATTATGACGCTTCATCGGAAGAGCACAGGTGTCCCACAGCACATAAAAGCTCTGTTCGATTAAATGAGACAACACTGCCATTCGTATTACACTGCATGTTTACAGTGTCTATACACACACACAAGATAGATAACAGCCATATGGTAGAAGTTTGAAATCATATTTTAAACGGGCATGGACATGAGTGGATTGTTTTAAGGAAATGAACTGAAACACTGAGCTCAACATTTGACATCTCCTATTTGTGCATTGAGCCTCCTTCATTATAAACGCCTGCGTTTTAATTCAGTCGTCAAGGCGGCTTATGTCAGTCCGTGAACACGGTTGTGGAACGATTTGTCAGCGCAGCCTTGTGGTAAGCGTAAAGGCTTTATTTTGAATAAAGTCTAGTGTTCACTGTGTCACAGTTCATTCTGAAGGATGGTGATGAATTCCCAGAGATTACAAACAAAAAATGATTGTAAGGACACTCCAATCACGAACATGAAATTAATACACAAACCTGAAATGTTGTGCAACTTTTCACAAAGGGTCTTAATCTGTGTCACACAAAACTATATCCGATATCATAAAGTGTTAAAAACTCAACACTGCTTCCCAATCATTTCCCAAAAATATTTGTTAAAACTACAAAAGAACCATGTACTTTGCACTCATAGCCGGACTCAAAACCCACTTTCTGTTGCTGCTGTAATTGAGTGTTGTATAAAACATTGATTCTGTTCATTAATACTCGAGCACGGTATTTGAACGGTTCAGGTGGGATCAGGTGTCCAGAGTGTTTAAACATCGCGAAAGTATTTACACAAAGGAAGTGGTACACGTCGAATGCGAGACATCTGTATGTATAACAGTAACGATTTACACATAAACATATACGGTTAAAGTCTGATGAGCTGTGAGACAGGTGCCTTACTTTGTGGGCGGTTTGAACCGGAAACAGAGTCGCACAATCGTAGTGAATTGACAGTGATTGGCTGGATATAATCCAAGTGTGCCGCAAAGCCAGATGTTTCATGGCTGCCCAGCTGTTAGTCTGGTCCGACAACAAGATTCATTTGGAAGGTAAACGTGGCCGTGCAGGCCGGATTTGGGGCAAACTTCCTACTGTGCCACAATCTAGCAGACTGTAAATAGACGTAATGACGAAAACGCCGCAGAACTTAAAAGTGCGAAGTACGAAAACGTTCTGATTTCGGCAATAACATCCAAACCTGCTCAGGTAATAGCCTGTGACGTAGCCTGACCCCTCCTGCCTCACCTGGGGCGCCCAAAGTGACTCAAGAGACAAAGAATGTCGGACTTACTCGCACAAAGTTTAAAGTAACATCGTTTAGTGGAAGAAGAGGGGGGGGCGCTAAAAAAAACTAAAAAAGAAAAAAAAATGAAGTGAGAGACAACAAAAGCCAGGTGAGGATGGGAGACGGTTCCGCTCGGGCTGCTGGGTGCTGGACAGGAGGAGCCCGCTGTGGCTACAAGTTCATTTCACGTCTGCTGTTACGAGGAACCGTCAGAAGCTTCGAAAGCAACTGAAGAAATGCTGGGGTGCTTTAAAGCTGAGCGCGGATGCCCCGGGAGGTTTTCCCCCCCCAGCAGTTACCGAGACGCGAAAGTCACCGAGAAGTAAATGTATGGAGAAAGAGATACGCTCCTACCGTGCGGTTGGACCGTCGCTTTTTAGACCCGCGGAGGAACATGATATCGGCTGGGTGTTGGAAGGAGAAAAAAAAAATATTCAGGTGAATATCCGAGCAAGCAGACATAAAGTGATAACGCCGACGTCTGGTTGTTTTTAAGTCACGCAGTCTGCGATAAAAACTACATGACGTCGCCCTCGGACTGGCCGGGACTCCTCACTCCGCCGAACTACTTGGCTAACTATTTCGGTGAAGTATTGACAAGCTGGCTCGACTGAAAAGAACCACTTCCGGTTGAGGTTTCAGAGTAAAACGCTCGTTAAGGCCAACGTGTGAGAACTCTTGAGCGCGGACAAAATGAAAGCCGAGCAAATGCGCCGATAACCATTAAACGTATTTTGGGATCTTTAGACGCTCACAATACTTCCTGACATGCCATCTGGGCGCGCACTGATAAAGTGTCCGCTTTTATTTTAAAGGTGTGTCGGTTGAGCTGCCAGCACCTGAGCGCACCTTGCTAGCTTGACTCCGCTCCAAATGTACCTGACTGCGTTTCCCGCTGACCAGGTCCTGGTCTGGCCTGGTCCTTCATCTCGTGGCCTCGGGGAAACCGGCCGCTTTACTTGAAACTACGACTTTTATTCGGGGCCCTGCTCCGTTTGGTCTGCAGTTCGCGTCTGCGCAGGCTGGTTCGGTTCGTTTCTCGAGCCGTCGGTGATCGTGCCTCCAACCCCTGAAGACACCGTGGACCCATTTTGGACGTGTGGTGAAAGTTGCTGCTACAACAGCAGCGACAGCAACAGCCGCTGGGATGACCAGCGGCCTCGCTGTCACGCCGTCGGTCATCTGGGGGACTTTAAAACGACATGGCTAATCTCACGAATATGTCAATTAAAAGGCTGCAGCTCCGCAACCTTAGCAAGGAAGGGCATTATATATATATATATATTTTCGTGCCTGCGGTGTAATCTAAGCATACAACCGCGTTTTTAGATTTTTCAGGTGAGGCAGAGCTCACAGATGCACGCCGCACCAGGTCAGTCAAGGATTATGTAAAAATCTAATCACGTCTGATTGTATTTGAGCACGTCCAGCCTGGTCTGCTGTGGCCATTAGTCTGATTTCGAGCCGACGGCTGAGGAGTCGCTCACACCCTCGCGTTCATCCAATGCGGTTTGCTGCCATCTAGCGGCCAATTGAGAGAAGACACGGGGCGAAATGGCGCACAACGTGAGCTGCACAAACAGATCTTCGTAGTAACAATGGCTTTTATTCCCCCAAAGCACAGGTGCTTTGAATTTTGAATTTACAAACTGCAGACTCTTGTAAAGCATGTTAGAAAATGACAAAAACAACAACAAGGCAGTGTTCAACCTGGACAAGTAACCACCACAGTGTTGAGGAAACGGTGAAATATCATTTTAAAATCTTGACATTTTAGATCATAAAATTCTAAAAAAAAAAAAATGTTAAATTCATAAAATTTGTTTTCCATGGACCCTGTCGCTGAAACATGCTTGAACTTCGACCACACAAAATGAGAGTGTACTGCATAAAATGTCAACAGTGAAAAATTCTGCACCATACAAATGTGTCACAAATGAAAGAAGAAAAAAAAGAGAGACCTGAGCATAAACCAGAATGGATGTGTAAAACCAGAGAATGAGTAATTTTAGAAATGCAAGAATGAACACTTGATTAACAGTAAGAGGATTAAACTTTGACAGGAACAAAACAGCAAAAAAACAAACAAAACAAAAAAAAAAAACACACTGATGACCACTTCAGTTGTTTTAGCATTCAAGAATCAAAAAACTGTCGAGACCTCACTCAAAATACAGAGGACAAATTGATGAAGTGTAATTTATGATGTTAAATAATTCCCACCCGTCCATGTCGCAATTACATTAAATCTCCGAATGACACGGGCAGTTACTACTACTACTACAACTACAGCAGTCCATTAAAAGTAGAAATCCATATTAGACAAGCTGCTGGCAGACGTCGACCAGAGTGCGTATTATATACAGTCGTCCCTTTTTAAAATCAGATTTAACGTTGAGCTTTAGTGGTACACTGACATTTATGAGGGGAGTTCCTCGCGTGGTAGACGTGACTTTGACATACAGGCACAGGTGGACAGTACCACTCACTTTGGCTATGTCGTCCTCCTCTCAGGCGCGGCCTTTAAAGAAGAAATTTCAACGGTTTATTACTGTTTACACTGACCAGTGGCATTGCTTAAAACTGCGACCTGCTCGTTGTACTGTCCCATCATCCTCTCTGATCCACTCTGCTGTTAACTTGGGCACAAACTTCCTCTTTTTGTTCTGCCGCGCACTTGACAGACGCACGAGTGCAGTGGAGTGTTTAAACTCGGTCATCTGTTAAAAAGAAAAGGCATATATTAGAGATTTTTTTTTAAACAAAAAAAGGATGTACATGATAGCGGGCAGTGTGGTTAAAATTAACCGCTCTTGCTCTCACCGGTGGAAGCTGCCGAGTGCTGCCTGGTGCTCTTGATTTGCAAGAAGATGGTGTAGGTGTCATAAGCAAACAGCAGGCCGGCGACCAAACCGAAAACCTGGGGAACAACAACTCGAATTGAATTGATCGGAACTTTCAATAAATGCAGACGTCTGTTTGTTCTGACCCACCCTTGCCGTTACTTTGCAATAGGATTTGAACTCTTGACTCACAATAATGACTGCACTGGCTCGTGATACTCTTTGCACTCGCTCTGACACATGCAGATGCTTTTATTTTGGACAAACTATCAATTTCCATTTACATGAGACCAGGTATGAGAAATGATTGAAGGAGAACCCTGACAGTACACTTTGTGTGCCAGAGCTCAGGTTTAGACGGAGCTTCCTCAAGTGTGCGCTCCTGCGCTCTGCAATCCCACATCCCCGTCCACGTTAAATACCAGCTTTTTGGGGGTCCATCCGCCAATTCAAAGCATGAAACAGCTGAGAAGCAAAAGACTTACTACATCACAAAACCATCATTAGAAATATTTGCGTTTCCTGACTATTCCATGTCAAAATGACTGCGGGTAAAAGGTTCTGACAGCTGTTCTTGTGGGACGCTGCAGCTGTGCATACAATTAATGCCTCGGTTGTGGCTACGTTGCGGTTGTTTCTAAGCTGCGCCGAATGTGGCTAATGGTTTTCGACCCTGGCACTGCTGTCAGATGTGAAAACTGTCATACACCACAAATCAAATGAGCGTGTTCGTTGTCATATGCACAGTAAGGAAACATGTTTCCCCCGTTCGATGAAATTCTTTGGAAATGCATCAGTTCACAAATAGTGTTGCCATAACACTCGGCGTGTCGTTGGTTACACCTGCAACAAACAAATGTGTCACAGTCGCTATCATCATAACCATCAAAGCCACAGTCGTCAAGGTGACAGTCATAATCACAGCTACGGCAGCAGGCTACATTAGTTAGCTTCGTCCCAGTTAGCCTTACGTTAGCTGCCTCAATATTGACTTGCAAAAAGTATGCAGAAGCAGATGCCGCTCTCACACACACTTGTTTTTTGTTTTGTATACGTCAGGTGTTCTTTCCCACACACTTTGCAGGTATGTTTCAAATAACAGAACAGGTGTAAAAAATTCACACAATCTGTGGTGCGTAACAGAGGTGCGGCCTAAACTTAAACACCAGTGATAATATATAATGTGATCAGCTCTCATAGGTTTCTGTATTCAGCGTCTCTTTGAGAGTCAGTTAACTGTGAGCTCACGACAGCCTGCAAAGTCACTCTTGATATTTTGCTGCTGTATTTATTCCAGCATTTCTGGTGGCGCATCAGCTTTCTTTCTCTCTGTGCGCCGCTCCTCCTTCATGAATCTTGTCACTCCACCCAATTTTCACTTCATATCAAGCTATATTCTTTGACTCATCTTTGCGCTGCTCCAAATGCAACCACATCCTGACTCTGGCTATGATGAAATCAAACATTTTGCGGGTGTCCGGGACAGCTCACGATGAGACAAAGACAAGTCTCTGAACCACGAGGACCAGAGAACCTGCCTGTCGTCACTTCAGTTCCTTTAAGTCAGAGGATTTCCTGGCATTTGTCTTACAGATGTAAAGATTGGCAAACATCTTACAGCTCAAACAGGAGGGAGGGGGGATGAGACAAAAACTGAAAATATTATTCAACAGTGTGTGTGTCACATTCAGTATTCAGTCAAGCACGCTGCCGGCTTTACTGACCCCGCCTGAAATTAGAGCACCGTCGCCAGCTCCTCTAATCACGCAGATCAGAGAGGTGATAATGTAAAGGACAGCACCAATGCCAGCCCTGAAAAGGTCCTGCACAAAAGGAGGAAAAGCAGAGGGTGAGGCATTGTGGTAAATGCGGTGCGGCTATGCACGGATGTACAGTGTGTCAATGCATTTGTAATACTTGCTGTAAAAATCCTGTAAGAAGACGCATAGAGAACTCACACTCCAGACCCAGTTGACCACTTGGAATTGCTTGTCCATATCCATCATAAAGATACCGAAGAAGATCATGGCGAAGACCATCTCACAGATGGCCACAGCCGTGTAACCCCCATAAAAAGAGGCAGCATAGCAGATGAGGACGATCAAACTGATGAACTGCGGAAATGATGGAGTGAGAAAGTGGGGGGAGGGGGGGGGG
>CAAKHG010025521.1:0-11602 GCA_901007715.1 Dactylopterus volitans | reverse complement strand
GGGGGGGGGGGGGGGGGGAAGACAAAGTTGAAAAAAAACCAACTTATCTATTGCTATACATCGCTCTTTCTCTTCTCACTTTATATAGATATCTTCTGTTTTGCCTTTATCATTTATCATCACTTTTTCATCAGTCCTCATCCCGCTCCTGAAATCCTGCCGGTATTGCTGATCAAAAAAAAAAGAAAAAAAAAAGAGAAAGTTTAAAAAAAAAAAAGATGGTCATAGGCTCAGCAATAAATGAATAAAAGTATTTTTGTGGAATGAATACTTTCTGGAAAAGGAGATGAAGGGCAACGGCTAAACTATGTGAGCTCCTAAACAGAACCAAAATAGATGCAGTTGAATAACTCTGTGCTCAACATTTGTTGTATAACAACTAATATGGAGTGCACAATTATTCAACTGAATACATATCATCATATACAGTATATCAGCATGTTGATATTTACACAGCACAGACAAATACATTCTCCCAAGTTAAATAGTACTACAATTTTTTTTTTTTCCATAAATGTAACTCTTCTCCATTACAAGATTTCTCTTAAATGTTCATCAATGAATGTTTTGGTATTTGTATTCAAGTTTTTCTCGTATAACCAAACAGACAATCCTCTGTTGTCTTCTACAGTTAAATACATCACGAGAATAAACATCATGTTACAGCAAATACCCCCTCCCACCCACCCTCCCGCCCACATCGCCAAATACCCACATCACCAAACACCCTCATCCTGCTCCCCAGTGGTGCTCCCCTCCCCAAGCCCCCACCAGCCTCTGTCCATCCTCTCCGTCCCTCCCTCCCTTCCTCCCTCTGTCAACTCACAAATACACAAACAGACTAACAGAGGAGTGCAGAAATGCAGGTGGTGGTCGAGAGCCACACTCCTTTATCACAACGTCACCCTGGGAAGAGGAGAAAAAGCGAGAGACAGGTGGAAGTAAAGCGTTAAAGAAACAGCAAATACACGATCTCACGAATTACATGGCTGAGTAGATGAAACTACCGCTCAACAAATGTGGGGACATAAAAAGTAGGCAGTCACACCCCTGAAGCAGATGGCACCGATGCTATGATGATTTCCAGTTGGGTTATGAAACAGATTTCTGTGTTCTTGTGTGCCTTTAAAACCCCGCTGTGGCCAAAACAATTAAGAGCCAGAGACAAAGTTAAAGGTAAACATCATCTATTTAAGACAGTAAGTCAGAGGCAAGTGCGAGGGCATGGTGAACCCAACCATCGTCATGTGGCACAAGCATCAACCAGTTTGACACAACAGTAAGAAATAGCTTGTCAGGAGGATGTAAACACGAGCTGATTTTAATCCATCAGTACTTGTGCCATCATTTGAGGACACTTCTGTTTGCAATATTCAACATCAAATGTGCAGAGACAGAGACAATTCGGCCTTTAGTTCACCTTTAAACTATATTTGGCCGGGTTGTGAGTTATTCGGTATCAGTGAAATTAAAATCTAGAATTCAAATAAACTTATGACGACAATCCCTCAAGACATTCCTTAAATATATCCCATTTACAAGAATGGGGCATAACGTCTCCAATCATGTTTGATGGCAAATCCGCTTTCTCTTCTTGTTTAAAAATTCATGTTGAAGATCAATTTTAATGGCTGATCCTGGGCTCCGGTGTGAGGATGTATTTGTCCAAACACTGACAAACATATCATATTATGTAAACCCACATTTGACTGTTAACCCGTGGTTAGACGAAGCTAGCAGAGCGGTAAAACAGTGGTTATCGTATGTTTAAAAGATAAAAGTAGCTACTCAACAAAAACTATTGACACCCCACAGCATCTGGCATGATAATAGTAATGAAGACAGCTGTTATTGTAAAAAATTGCAGGTCAGATTAGATCACAAGTCTGTTGGGGCCTGCTTTAACGGGTCTATATGTCCTACACGTTTGCACTTACCATCCTGCCGCTGTGGGGTAACTGGACAGGCTCACATTTGGTTGGAGTAGGAGGTGGGCTGCTGATCATAGCCCTGGCTGTAGCCTCCGTCCTCGGTGTAGCCTCCCTGCTGGCCGTAGTCGGGCTGGTAGCCTCCCTGGGAGCCGGCGTAGGGATCCTGCTGACCATAACCCCCCTGCGCAAAGGAATCAGGTGCAGGCTGCTTCTCCTGTGATGGGACGTATGTTCCAGCAAAAGCACCCATCCAGCCGGTCTCCTTGAACACGAACCACAGGTTTCCTATCCACAGGATCAGGTTAATGAAGCCAAAAGCCTGTGGATAAGAAAGAGTGTGAGGAGATATGTGCTTGTTCTGGCCCTGCCTGTCATCAGCTAGTTAAGAGACATGTGACTTACCACGGAGGTGTTGAGGCCGGAGACTTTGGGGTCATAGATCTCACGGCAGCGATTCTCTTGCTCTTCACATGCCGTGATGAGAGTGATAACCCTCTCTGGATCGGTGGCTGTTTTCACGTCCGATAGGCCTTTAGCCCAAGCACACGAAGACACCAGCCACATGAAGGCGAACACAGCTGTCACAACAAAGTCCTGTGAAATCAGCAAGACAAGATGGTCACTTTTATGACCGGCGAGTACTAAATGTCGAGAGCCATTCCAGATGCGCCATTGCGATGGCAATATGGGGAAAATCCGAACGTACGATCTGGGCCCCCTTGTTGTTTTCACGGTACTTCTCCAGTATGAAACAGTAAACAGAGAGGGCTGCCATAGAGTAGAGGAAGGAGAAGACACCGATGGTGACAAAGAACTCAGCTGAGGAGGAGTAGTCCCCGACCAGGAATAGAAGCTCGGGGTTCCCTCCCTTGCAGGTGGGCGCATCAAAGGAAACCTGATGGAGCCTGAGAACGGCAAGAGACACAGAAATGAAAATGAATCAAGAACAAAAACATCACTTTGTGGTGCGGCTTAATATGTGAAAGAGGTTGTGATACTACTGATCAGAAGGTGATCGAGTATGTAGTGATAGAGAGTCTCTCTTACATGTATTTAAGATAAGTACAGTTTTTATTTGCTGTTTAACTTTTTGCACTTTGAGGACAGTATATAAAATTGTTGAAATTTGGGGAACATGCTCTTTTTTTCTAACTTTCCTGTGAGATATATCTGTCAAATATAAAGCTTGGGATAGGTGACAGCATAGTTTAGCAAAAGGACAAAGGGAAAGAAGTCTGCCACTCAGAACACCAATTAACACATTTTGTCATTTTTAAAAACTGTACACACATTAAGCAATTAATAAGTTGCAGATTTTTTGTAGGGTGGGGTTTGGAAAGGACTAGCCAGTCCAATCTCCGTGTGAAGCAAAGCCAACTGTCTTTGATCCCAGCTTTATATTTGACAGACAGATATGATGGAGGTATCAGTCATGTCTCAAAGGACAGTGGATGAGGGGGAAGAAAGCTATTAAACTATTACTTTAACTAAAGGATCAAAATGATATCTAAGCTTATGATTCTAGGAAAATAGGGCTGCAGTTCTTGCAAAACTCCAACAAGCAGATTAAATATATATCGTACGTGTACACTATAAAAACAGTAAACATACATTGTGTATCCAGCAGGTAGATATGGATATATATATTTGAGATTTTAGAATGAATCAAAGGCGATCTTCTAAAACTGTGTTGTCACATCAATGACTATTTCTCTTATTTATGGTTTATGAAAGCTCACAGTCTCTACTACTGGTGACAGCAACTAGAAGAAAACATACCTGAACGGGTATTCAAATTTTACTTCAATGCCGAGGTCACTCTCTGACCGGTTTTTACACTCCACGCTCAACTTGAACATGCCAGAGTAACTGCCACATGTCGAGAAGGCGAAGATTGCAAAAATCTGTGGAAGATAAAAGGGAGGAAACTCATTGTGAGAATTTGACAGCTTGTGCGCTGACCAGTGACGTCTCACAGGCAAACTGTGGCACAGAAGATACGAAAAGTTTTTAAACATTAAAATTTCTGGCTTGACTGGTGGTGTGTCACGTGTGCAACTATGCGAAACCGCTGCGCTTGAATTTCGCGCACGAGGTGTCGCCATGAAAGCAGAGTGTCGGTGTTCATTAGGTGAGAACTCGGAGAAACGCAGCGCTTTCACCACCTGCCGTGTTTCAAGCAGCTGCTGCCTGTACATAAATACAGCAAAATCACCAAGCTGCATAGCTGGGGCTGCACCTGTTGTCATGGTTACCATTACATTTGACGGATCTTGGTTTCCTGTCAATTCAGTTGTTTTTTTGTGTGCATTTTTTTTTTTGTATGTTATGGTGCAAGATGATTTGGCATCAATTCATATTTATATTTCCCAGGTGCACCCAGCTCATTGTTGGACTACCAGACATATGTGGACATGAACTCTCTTTCTCTCTCTTCACACACACACACATAGACACACACACAGAGACACACACACACACAGATTAGACGAGTCAGACTATTTTTACCACTCCCTCGCTACGCTGCAGGCCAGATCCGATTGGATAGAAAATCCAGCTATTAATCTGAGGTGCTCCACCATCTGTCACCAAATACTCAACGACAAGTTACTGTAAAGCCAGTCACAACACACAAACACACTCCACATGTGAGGTGACGTACATGCACGCGCACACACACTCACACGCACAAACACACCTCATGTTGCAGGCCACCATCTACCAGGCATCAACACACTGAACTATTAAGATTAAACACTTAGCTAATGTGAATCGCGGGATTGTTTACAGCATTTACAAACTGAGGCTGCCTGAAAGCCTCAGTGTGACAGCTCTGCACATTCAACGCAACCATTACACCCATCACACCCATCCTCCCTCCACGGCTAACTTTGTGTTCTAGTGTCCTCTTGCAGTGTTTCAAACACCTCCTCTGCCTGCTGTTGGTCAAAGGCTTATTAACAGGTCTTAGTTATCAGTGCGAATGTAGGTGGAGAAAATGGCACCATTAGCACGTGAGAACAAAGATTAATTGCTGATAAAAGAAACAATTTTGACTACAGGTAAAGAGAGGGAGTTATTTGTACTCTGCAGTTGACCTTGAGTTAATGTCCGTGCTAAAATACAAAGAATTTCTTTTAGTTTCCAGTATGAACTTTGATTTAGCAAATTCCATGAATATTTCATTAAAATGTTGCATTCTTGTCATCTCAGGAAATGCTAAAATGCACCTTGGACACTGTCTAGCTTAGGTATAACTTTATTCATTATTCTTAATGTTTTGCTCAAGATAGTTACAAATGTACAAAATTTTGTGGATGTTGTGGTCCTCACTGAGCAGCAGAAACCATGTTCATTAAAGTTATGAAGAATTATTCACGTTTGTTCACATTATATCATTTCATTAGCCACTTGAAATATTAGCTTAAATAACGTTGACTTGGGTTAGCTTAGCAAATTGTTGTAATGTAATAATCTTACACGCATTTGTGTGGTGGCCGAAGGGGATATGACACCATTGAGAGGCAACCAAATGAAACACACCATTAACCTTAATAGAAACTATGAATTTCTCAAGGTTTGGAAATTGTTAGGATCATTTGGGATGACACTTTAACACGGAATGAGCAAAAACTTCAAAATTGGAATCTACAAGACTGTAAAAAAAGATATCAAATGCCTTTAATATTGTATTTTCCTTTAAAGCCCAGAGCAGAACACGAGAGAATTCTGCAGTTAACATATGCGACAAATGCACCATATCACAACTGCAGAGTGTGCATAATGTAGGCTTATCCTAAATAAAAGAAATACCATCTACCCTGTTCTGCTTTGGCCAAATGCCTTATACTGTGACTTTAAAGGCTGTGCATTGGTTTTAGAGCCCCCGGTACCCATGTCACTATTTCATTATCCCCCAGTTAGAGGTAGTTAGAGGTTTAGATTTCCTGATGAGGATCAATAGCCACACCAACAACTTTTGGCGTCTCAGCTTTGCGTTCACGGGTCTCGATGTCCTTTTCGTACTCTGAGACGTTTTTAGAGAGAAAAACTTGCTCGAACAAGGGCTGGATTTACTGAGTGATAGATTTTCTCCTCTTCTTCCACTCATCCCTAAAACGATGGAAATTTGTGAATGAAAGGCTTTGATCATGCTCATATATGATGAACAAAGTGGAGTAGCAGCACACTGGCATGGACTAGTGGCACTTCCAGATAGAAATTCAACATTCTAGAACATCATTGCTGTATCACGACGCGAAACTGATGTAAACATACAAGAAAAACTTAAACATTAAGGCATCATCATGCGGGCTTCCTATTGCGTGTGTCTGTAGTCGAGAGTAAGGTAAAAGCCATAACTATGGTGGGAGCCGATTAAGAGCTGCACTCTCACGATGAAGGACGAGTGGACGGAGGAGTGATGGAGGAGAGCGAGAGAGGGCCAACCAGGCTGAGGGAAGAAATGGTGCCATGGTAACAGTCTTGGCAGCATCTCTCAGTGAGAAGCTAGACGTTGGTTTCTATCCATCCTGGTATGCAGAATGGGTGTTAGCTCTTCTGTGCCAAGAAGATACACCGTTCAACACACACGCACATACGGGGACACATACACACCACACCACACACACACAAACGATCTGTCTGCTCCTGCTTTTCCAACATTGTTGGACATTGTCCGTCCTTATGGCTTTCTCTCTCTGCCTATCTCCATAAGAACAGATGAACAAAAGTCGGCATTTGAGCCTAAATGCAGCAGGTACTGACGATATTTTAGAGTTACAAAAATCAATACAAAAAGCAATAGCATGCTTTAACATAGTGGCCAACAATGTTAAGATAAGAATGCATCCCTGCATGTCTAAGATTTACAGCCAGGCTTCGTTTGCAAAGTGTGATGAGTATTTTCTCATGATATATCAAATTTGTCCATTTTTTTACCCAAAATATTCAATCTTTTCCCCAATTCACATGCAGATAAAACTTAAAAATCCATCCTTTCATCTGGATGAGCAGCCCCTTGGCTATGACTCACTGTTGGCGTAAAAGCAGAGAATATATTTACATAATACAGTATATAGAGAAAAAAAATGTTCAGGTCAGGTTTATACTGACAATACGTGTTAAGGGAGAAAATCATCTCAAATCTGGTATGGATGACATGACTGCTGATGTTATCAGTACTTGTATGACTGCAACATACAAAAAGACATCGTGCAGCCAGAAGCAGAAATAAACGCAAACTGTGAATGCTTTCGCTTGAGGCACTGGAGAGTCACCAGCGTCTGAAGAGACAAAGCCCTGCTTTCCCCCCGGAGCTTCATCTAAAATCAACAGCCTTTATTACACATTATGCCAAAGTGAATATTTCATGTTCTCGCAAACAGCCTTTACATGTTTGCTGGGAATGAGTCAGAGAGTAGGAATTTGAATGCAGATGAAACCCAACATAGCACCGCCACCCTGTAGCGGTGGAGGCAGGAAAGCTGTTTACAAACTCTTCTGTGTGGTTGAGCTTTACATCGGCTCGATTTTTTAGAACTCGGTGTCTTCTAGCATCCGTCAAATCTGGGCTTTGTCAGCACTATGGCGTCAGAGACAGGAAGAGGGAGGGCAGGTGGGCAAAGCTACATGAGTCACTCATACAGGAGACCGTGTTCCTCTCTCGCATGAAGCAAACAATTGCATTCAGAAGCTGTGGCGAAAAGCATAACTTTCAAGCTCGTATGGGGAATATCTCACATCCTCTTCTCCCCACTCATCTCTAATTACGATGTATGAATATGAGTATTGCTGCCCACTCCCATTCCATACAAAAGTATTGAATTTGACACATTGTGGCAAGCTACCAGTGAGAAAAACAGATACGATCACAAGATGATAAAGAATTTCCCGGAGACCGATTCTGCAGCAGAAGCTTTTCTTCTCTGCTGCCTGGTTGCACTGGATCCTGCTTTGGAATCTGGAGAAATACTTGTGAGGGGTGGTTCTTCTCTCCCCACCTAAGAGCACTGTTACTGCTTACACATGCCCATATTAATCCACAAAGAGCAGCAACTCCAGCAGCTCCTCCCCTAATCTGACAGATGATTCATGGGCCCTGGCCTCCTGAGTGTGGCTGCTGATTGGTGGTTTGCTTGCAGTGACCCAGGAAGGCAGTGATGAGGTGCTGGCACACTCACACAGCTCCAGGGAAGGACTACAGAGTCATGCAGTACACTCATGCCTCTGACTGCTCTCTGGCATTTCTGCAGAACCCTTTGCAGTGTGCTACTGTCGGAGCTATTTTGGCATGCAGATTGTTTCATCTGCATTAAGTGTATTGCCATGCTGAGCAACAGGGGTGTGGCAATAGAATTATGTGGGACCCATACGCAGGATGCACCAAAATGTACACAGAATTAAACTGCCTGCATAATTTATCAATCAGTTTGTTATTAATCACAGATCTATTTGTCTACTATATTCTCATTTGCTGGTTTTGATTTTAAAACCTCAGAAAATAGCCTTTAAAAAAAGCCTGTTGTGTTTTTTTCATGCCTTAAGCTGATTTTGCAAAAATCCAAAGATGTTCAGTTCTCTGTCACACATGACAAATAAAAGCTTTGAATTGTCACGACCGTGTGGTTGCAACTTCCAAACACAGTTTTTTTCTGGAAAAGAAAAAGAATGAATGGATTGTCAAAATTTCAACTGATCCTTTTTTTTTTTTTTCAGCTCCACGAATTAACCAGACATAACCTAACCTAACCTAACAGAAACCACACACAAGCCCTGACATGTCAGAGGCCTCCAGTTTGCTGCAGGCCTGCTTGGTAATTAGCAGTACCACTGTTCCACCAGTATGATGCCCCAGCTGTAGAGAACAATACAATCTGCGGTGGAGAGGCACCGCTGTGAGCCCCGAGGCCTCCCCTGCGTGGACATGCTGCTGTGGCTGATGGAGGACAGACTGCGTGGGTGACAACGGAGTGTCTCTGATGGCGGAACATGTGTCGCTTTTATCAGCACCTGTGACAATTGAGACTTCTCGACAAAACGGGCGGCGCAAACGCCACAGCTGTGAGTGCTAATTAGCCCCATGCATACATAAATGTATAGATTCATTCATTCAGTGCCTTCAGGACGTGAGGCTGCGCCGCTTGCCCCTCCCTCATTACCACCACTGGGGTGCCCTTGAGCAATGGCTGCAGATTGTTTCACCTGTGTCAGGTGTATTGCCATGCTGAGCAGCAGTGGTGTGGCAATAGAATTATGGGCCCCACATGCGGGAGGGCGGTTGTACTGGGCAGCTTTCAGGTGTGAATGTGAAACTGTGTGAGTGTGATCGGGGTGTTCCTGCAAATGAGATGATTCAAATGAGAACCTACTTTGAATAAATAAAGGTTTAAAAAAAAAAAATTAAAAAGGGGGTGGGTGGAAACCAAGGAGAGAATGCAGCTAAAAATGCAGATATTTTCAGAGCTGAGTCATATAATTTGCCGAAAGTGTGCACCGTATATGCAGTTCTGCACTCCTCGTAGGAACCGAGCAGTTTTCTGGCTCCATCATGTGGTGAGGAGGATTGTGAACATCAAACACAGGAAATGAACTGCACTAGTATGCAGAGGTCATGTCCTCTGAGAGGGATTTTGCAAATTGTCAGTAGATTCTTACTACAGTGGTGATGTAAAACCTCTCAGTGTCTCCTGCACAACCTTGTTGGGGCAATCATTATCATCAAAATACAAGAGACTCCTCAATATGGGCCTAATTTGAAGATATATAAAAAAAAGTCTCAGTGTTTCAGTGTTTCTGATGAAAAGAAAAAAAGAATGTCTGACAAAAGAGCTGAACTACTGGAGTGGATTCGCTTGTGAGCCCTTTTTAAACAAGAGTGTTCATTCATTCATTCATCGTCTACTGCCGTGCAGCTTTAAGATACAAGGTCCCATATCTGTTAGTAAGGGAAATTGCATCATTATTTGTTGCAGCTTCCATGGCACAGCTGTTCAAGTGTCCTTGTGCAAGACATTGACCCCTGGCACTTTACACAGCTGGTTAATGTACAGAAGGCGCCACATAAATGCAGCACATTTACTCTTGTGAGTTTATCTATAACAGTGTTTTATTCTCTTTATCAAAAATGGAACGTGCAACCTGACATCAGACAAGACTTGTCATCTTGGTTCATCAGTCCCCTTAGTTGCAATTTAGGTGTAAAAAAAAAAAAAAAGTACTTACCCATTGTAGGACTTTAATAAATCCCAGTGGTTGTTTGATTATTGTGAACTGTCCTTGGGCCACCAACTGTCAAAAGGGGAAAAAAGACAATGGAGTTTGTCATATTCTAATGGTGAGTCTTGCTCTTGTTAGTAGCCCGAGTATACGCCTGCCTATAAACCCCCGTGTTTTCTAGGTTTATAGGCTTTTGAACATATATTGTTTACCGTATACACACAGCTTTTTATGCTGACTTAAATCACTGCTATTTGAGTGTTTGCGTGTGTCAAGTGGGGAGGGAGAGAGAGAGAGAGAGAGGGAGAGAGGGAGAGAGAGAAGCTGCCGGCATTACAATTAGACAAAGCTGATTATCTGGCTGCTCTCTTGCTGCACTACTCGCAGCAGTCTGCTCCTTTATCTAGCGAGAATATCGCTAGATAAAGGTGTGTATATGCGTGTTTGTGTATGTATGCGTGTGTGTGTGTGCGTGTGTGTGTCGAGGCACGCGGTGGACGCGTTTCAGCGCAGGTGAATGCGACACCGCAAAGAAGGCGGCGTGTCCCTGCGCGCGTCAATAAATGGCCGCACAGGAACAAGCAGCGGCGGCGGCGGCGGCCGCGGCTCTCCTGCCAGGCTTTGAAGGCTCCCTTCGCCCCGGTGGCGCTCGCCGTTTCTCCAGAATAACCGGCGGTCCGTCTTAAACCGATGACGCATATACTGCCAGTAATTAGCCGATTTCCCGCTCGTGGCCAATGAAAAGCAGCTCCTCGTTCGGATGTCTTGACAAAATGAACCGTGCGTGGCCGCGCAGAGGATGCAGGAGGGGTCCTGCTCGGCATCGGGCCCACTGCGGCTTTGTGGCAACAGCGAGGGCCCTTGGAAATTAATCACGTGCCTCTTTGTTATCTTAGCAACAGCAGGCTAATTGAGAGGCGGCCAATCTACACCAATCGGCGGAACCTCTGGAGGTAACAGGCCGCATCGCTGCGGTCGAATGAGCCGTCATCCGCGAAAGAGCGGCGAAGCCAGCCCGGCGCCTGGACGGTTCCATATCTCTATTCGCAGTATTACGGTAGTACCAGTAAGGGTGCTTAGAAGAGCCAAACACGAATCGGGAAACCTTATTCCAACATTATTGCATCTAAAAGGGTTAGCAAGTATGTGATATATATATATATATATATATATATATATATATATATATATATATATATATATATATATGTATATATATATATGTATGTATATATTTGCACGTTATTCTGATCTAGCATATGAACAATTCCTGAAGAGGTGATGCATAAATGTCAGTGTGTAACTCCTCTGGGGGACTCTCACCGTGTCCATGTCAACGTCATCTGATGCCACTGTGCACTTACAGAGATGGTTAAAGGGAAATTCCCCTACAATCACATAATATTCCATTCAAAGTGCACTCATTTAAGGATTGTCATAAAGACGTTTTCCTT
>CAAKHG010025518.1:29460-43431 GCA_901007715.1 Dactylopterus volitans | reverse complement strand
ATACAGACAAAAGTTTTAACATGTGGGAAGTCCCCAATGTGACAGTTGGTAGCACTAGCTAGTTTGGCCTGATGGTGGCATTAAAAACACAGCAAACTACAAATTTCATGATCCAAGTTTTTTTTGTAATCCCTTAATCTGAGTCAAATGCATCTCTGTAGACCGCATAAAAACACTGATTGTAAAAAATACTTACTTGCTTTTCCTGAAAAACAAAATATCTGAAATCAGATGGGGAGAAGCAAAAACATTCATCCATTGTTACCAAATTTGTCCAATATAAGATGAACTAATATCACTGTGACTGTAATGGGTTGATAAAAAGAATAATAGAAGTGTCATACAGTTGAGAGCTTTAATGTGTTTATAACTAACGTAGATATAATAGTGGAGCATCTGACCTGATCATGATCTGAAAGACAAGTTTGTGGGATTGATGAAATTGTTATTGACTTGTCCAGATCATTTCAATGCCTTATATCATAAAAAGAATAGAGTAATAAAGATTAAAAGCAAGAGGAACTGAAAATCATATTCCCTTCACTCCTCTGCCCTCCTTTGTGTCCCAGAGCTGCTCTGCTAAGTGGGAGATTAATGCTGATATGATGTCCTTCCATCCCACTTAATGGACCTTGGCGTCATTATTTCCTCTTGTATGAGTAATCCATGCCTGGGCTGGTGAGAGGGCAACCAGCAAACAAAGCACAAAACCAATTTGGTGCAAACGCTGTAACTCAGTGAATGATTTCACATTACTGCGAAATTATCATATTTAGAGGTCCACTCAGACGACCTCCTGTCTGGTCAAACAAGCAGATTCTGCTCGACAAAATGGCAAAAGTAGAAAAGAGCAATTGTTTCAAGAGGAAAATGATGTCTCTGTGTGAACAGTGCGTGGCGGTGGTCATGTCACATGAGTCTAATTTTTCAAAAATCATAACTTGCCCCTGTGACAAGATCACTAGCAAAAAAAAATGCATGCGGTCACATTTTACATTTGGTGCTCCTTTGTCTAAAAAAAATAAACATAGTATATGACTGTATGTACACACTACAGGATGGACTGTGATAAAGCACAATCAGTTGCATTCAAATAAAGACACACTCACACAAACACACACGCAGACACACGCACGCGCGCGCACACACACACACAATGTATGAGCTGTTCAGCGTCCTTGTTTCTTTCCAGTGCTCCTGGGAATGCCCAGTCTTTGGTCCCGACCCCCGGCCACAGAAAAACACTTTCTCTGCACAACCGCACAAAAAGTGCACTCAGTGTGCGTGTGTGTGGGTAAGTACCGTGGATTAACGAGAGATTAGCTACCTAGCAGTAAGCAATTTCTGTGTAGCATGCCTGTGTAAGTCCCCCGCCTCTGTGCCCCTCCAAACACACACACACACACACACACACACACACACACACACACACACGCCCCTGTTTTACTGCCATTCTTGCCATCAGATGATGCTGTCATTTTCTCACCACGGTGGCATCTTGCTCAAACACTGACCACGCCGAAGTGTGTAAACCACTCAATGACAAGGTCAGAACAGATACCAAAGAAATACTGTCAGAGGGAGAGCTAACTGGCCTGGGAGCTGCTCTCATTTCTCCACATGGACACTATCAGCACAGAATGGCGACCTTTCTAACTAAAATCAACTGTGTGTTGTCCTCGGCACCATTTGCTCTTCAACACGCAACAAATCTATAATCCCTTTGTTAAAGAGCAGAAACCTGGAACAACACAAGATTCGGCTTGATGGAAAGATCTGAGAAGAAGGGAGTCCATGATCAAGCAGTGCAGCCAGCTAATCCTTCTTTATGTCCTACTTAACCAAAATTCATGAAGTGAATTTTTTCTTTATTTGAATACAATTTAGATCAATTTCCCTAGATCACTTATGGAGGCTGAATGGTCCTGGTCAAAAGTCAAATACATCTGTGGCTGGTTGAGGAAAAACTGTGGGTAGTTTTATGTAAAATATGTCACCTAAAATCATCTTTTTTTCTATCTAAAACTTTAATCTGTACAACAGCTACTGTCAAATGTAGTGAAGTAAAATATATCAAAATGAAATGTTGCTTACAAAGTAGGATAAACTAAAGTAAATGATAAACACCAAAAAAACTGATCAAGTACATTGTTTGAACAAACAATACTGGACAGCTGACGGGGTCATCATTTTGTAAAACGGAAAAACTTTTCTCATGAATTCTTGGATCACGGAGAAGCTGGAAACCCCAGTCTGAGGGTTTGAGCGGAACTCGATCGCTGGATGTGAGCAGGTAATGACAGATCTCGTGCATGCAGCGAGATGATGGCTGCTTCTTGACATAAAAAAAAGAAAAGAAATCTACATCCTTTCCTCTCCTCTTGAGTTACAGTGATTTGTGGCCGCAGGTCTGGTGGATGCAATATTTCCCTGGCTTCTTTACGTAACCGGCAATTGATTTACCAATCACTCTCATTAAGGCCAGTGGAAATAAGACAAAGAAAAAGGGAGAACATAGTGTATGACAGCTGAGCTGCAGCCACGGAGGCTGTGAGCCTATTTGGTTGCGCGGGGCAACAGTCAGATAATGGATGACGAGGCCTCTTGGAGCCAGCCGTTCCATTAGGTTTTGTTAATGCGGTCAGAGGAGGTTGGCGTGGCTCGTCCGCCTTCATATCCACTTTCAGAGACACTCACTCATTATGGCCAGAGGATTTGACCTCTCGCTTTCTCTCTCTCCCTATTTCTCTTTCTCTCTCTCTCTCCCACTCTTGCTCCCTCCATTGTCTTGTTTTACTGGCAACTTTGCCTCATGTCTTACAGTGACCACATGTCTCTTCTTCTTCTCTCCATCTTTTTCTGTCCTCCACCGCCTCTGGCTTTATTACTCTCCCCTTTTCGCCACAGTTCTTGGGAGTGTTGATGTTAATTCATTAGTGTTGCTGTTTTATATTAGTTGGTGTTTTTCCTTTTAGTAACATCACAACCATTGCACAAGAGTAAAGGGTACAGATTGTCTCTGAATTGCAGTTGCTAAGGGATTTGCGGTGGATTCACACGTTTGCAACAGAAAATTCACAGAAGTTTTTTTTTTTGTGTGTGTGTGTTTCTGTACTGCTCTGCAAGCATGTCACTGTGGTGTGTGTGGCAAACTGGGAACTTGGCAGGCTTGTGAAAGAGCTGTATGCGTCATGTCCACTATGTGTGAACTGTACATTTAGTGGGTTGGAACAGAGAGAAATTCATGAACGGGGACCTGGGTGTGTGTTTTCCTTCATGTCTGTTGCAATTAGGCAATTTTTTTTGCGTTTTGTACATTTCGGTTGTTGACACAGCGGGAAGACAAAAAAAAAAACAGGCGGCGAGGGCAGGATTTGTCTTCAGGTTCATCAAGAGCTATTTCAAACACATGTTCTTTGATTTCCAGCAAAGTGAGGCAGCTTTGGTTAACTTTTTTGAACACATGGGGGCAGCACAACAGACTGCAAACACAAGACCGACATACAGCATTATCACTGTATAATGATGGGATGCAAGCGCGTGAGTACGCAGCTACACAAATCGATAGGCCCGTGAGACGCAGAGCTCCATCAAAGGTGCACGCAGTTATGGTTTGGAAAATACAGTTAAAATTAATAAAAATGTAATGAACACATCCATAGAATTAGCCCTATTCAGGTCCCACGGCCCATGGTCCAGTACATGTTTATGTGGTATATGTGGCATATGACAAGTGATAGCTGAACAGACGACACAAGAAACACACTTAAATAAGTCTTTTAGCCTTTTCATTCACCAATACTACATACACATGCAAAGGCATCAAATAATTATTGAACATTATAATTGGTGTGTTTCTGATAACATATAAACTTCTCATTGCCTGTGCTGAAGGATTTTTTGTTGTTTGTATTATCTCCATCTTTACTGGCAATAATTTATTCTACAAGTTTCCATATCCCTCCAGAAGTGATGTTTACACTCTGAGTCAACGCTGCCTCTGACCTTCCCCTCATCACTTCCTCGCCGACTCATATTTTTGCATCCGCACCAGAGCGACCCTGGTTTCTCCTGGTCCGTGTGGGGCTCTGCGTTACTCGCCTGTGCCCCCCTCTCACGTTTCCCTTGGCTGGCGCATCACAATGAATGCCTGTGCCTGCCGAGCTCCCTTTGACCTTCTCCCTCACCCAGGCGGGCTCGCTCTCTCGACCCGGCTGAGCAGGAAGCTGCCTCTCTGCCAGCCTAATAAATACAAAAACAAATTGCAGCAAGTTAGAAGTATGCAGCGTGGGCCGGAGCTGTTAAAGTAATGAACTTGGCTTGATGGAAATACGAAGCAATTAAACTCCCACGGTGCCTCCCCTCTGGACCAGGCAGACAGACTGAAGGGGGTTGTTGGTTCCCCTGGAGGGGTAGGGGGAGCTAAGGGTGCAGGGGGGTTAGAGCCATTTAGTGAGCCCAGAGGAGTAGGAAGTGTGCTGACTGTGATTGAGCTTAAACGGCAATTAGTCATGAGGCTGCCATGTCCTGAGGTCAGACTGGGCCTACGGGAGCACTGTCCGACCATCGCTCAACCTCCTGCTGTTTGTTTTTGGTTGTTTGCTGGCCTGATTGGCCTGATTGGCCTGATTGCTGACTGATTGCCAGCCAGGTTTCAGTCATTCAGATGGTGAGAGAGAATCAGAGTTTAGTGTCGTGTGTTTGTGTATTCAGAGCTCAATTTCTGGACGTCCATTATCATCAAAGCCGGCTTTTTCCTCTGCTGAGCAAACCGAGTGATCAGTCTCTCTCTAACTTTACTATATTGTTTCTCCCTCGGTGTTCTGCTGGTGGTCTCCATCTGATAAAACCAACCACCTAATGCAACAAATTCAGGCTCTTCAAAGGCATTATGGAGACATTAGGGGCATCATGGTCCATTGGCCTCACCTCATCCCATACAAATGGCTGTTAAGCTTGTTCGATAAGAAATTAACAAATAAGCAAGATGGTTTTTCATCACATAGTGGTGTACAGGAACATCAATACCACTTTCACATTAGTATGAAGTCTCAGCTGGCTGCCACAGGGAGGACCAGCTAACCGGAAGGTAACATTGCTCACCAGCGACAATGTTGTGTTTAGTCACTGAGCGTTGGGGTGGATTTTTCAACATTTCAACAGAAGCTTCAAACACGTGAAAAGTTCCCCCTAACTGACTGCTGGCTTGAAATCCACTGATACCACAGACATGCAAGTGGTATCAATCATCCTATCTGGTCAAGGAAGTGGAAGTTTCCCCCAAAACCACAGGCAGCAGAACCCAAGTCAAACGTGAGACGCTGATCTGCTCCAATCAAGGATTCCCTGCAGGCTTTTGCCACATTTGGTGTGCAATGGGCCATGCTGCTGCAGCGATGATGCTGAGCAGACCACTGGAGGATTCAATGCCTTCCATCCACACAGACTGGTGGAGGTTTATGATGGAAGACCAATATCTGCAGCAGCCAATCACAGCAGAATAGTAATAGGGTAGAATCGGTCTCCTGAGCTATACCAGTAATTCTATATTACTCTCTTTTCCTCATGGTGGATCCATTGTTTGTTATGAATATAAATATTGGCTGGTGTTTGCCAGATGCAGAACAGTAGAGGAGGTAGGGAGGGTGATGAGAGGGAAAGTGTGTGTGTGTGTGTGTGGAGGGGGGGGTTGCATGATTGAAATTCTAAAGAACCTTCAGGAAGTAATCTGGGGTGAGGCACGCAGGAGAGGGGGAATGGTTTCCTTCTGCCTCTGTTTGCAGTCTAAAGAGTTTCTCACCACATGCTTCATACATATCTCAGCACTGCTTATCGATCACGCTCTGTACATGATATCGGCATGGGGGCGTTAACCCGATCCCTCCATGCAAACCCAAAACAGCTGTGTGGCCGACTCTCATAAAGCCGCCCAACCACATCGGTGAGGAACTGGCTTGAAGGAGCTCAAAAATCTGCCGGCTTTGCAGCTACCGGGACGTGCTTCTCTCTCGCAGCACAGATAACACTCGGGCCCACACGCTGATCCATCTGCTTGTGTCACACGGGAAATGAAGAAAACGTGAGGAAATGAGTGAGGGAAGCAGAGAGTGTGAAGCTCTAACAGTAATAACCAGCACTGATCCACTGACTGAATAGGGCAATTTAATATCTAGTTTGAACATTTACTTTAACAGAAATAAAGATTATTATTGTTCATGGGTATGCTGAAGTAGTGCGCAAACATTCGCTGATGAGTTTGGTTTCACCTTGTCCTGCATAAATGTTCAGTGCAACTATTTGATGATAAAGTTAAGGTTTTTTCGCTGCTATTTTTGACAGAAAGCCATTACATGTCACAAAATATTGAGAAATCTCACCAAAGCAGTTACACAACTAAACTGAACCAAATTGTGTGCAAGTTAGTAAGTACAGTTTAGTAAATCTGTCAAGTATTTCTTCAAATCTCTCACTAGTTCCAGCTTACTTAGGTAAAGTTTTGTGGGTTTTCTGTTTAAAATGAACATGAACACGGAAAATCAAGCTTTAGAAAACTAATTATGTTTTTATTTGTTCTCTGATATTTAGCCTTACTGCACAAACAACGAGAACTCTTTCACAAAAGAAAGTATTTTTCAAAATACAAGGATGTTGAGAGTCTAATGCATATTGTCAGAGTAGGTTTCTTTAGTTAAAATTCTATATTGAAAAAGCTTTATAAATTCTGATGAGACATATTTTTGTTTGATTGTAGTTTGAATTGTACTGTCTCCGTCTCATCTTATCATTTTTTTCATGAAGCAAACCATCAAATCCATCACTCTCAAATCGCTCTCAGCACAAACTGCAACGTCTTACATGACTACACTGCAATCGCATTGTACTACAATAGTACTACATGCATAGGTGACTCACTCACACTGTGTTAATCATCGTCATGGGACATAGCTCGTATTTTAAAGTACAATGGAGTGCAGTGGTGATGCTTCGCTCCTCTCGTGGCTGAAGATGAGTATATGCATTGGGGACCTGACAGGAGTCGATTCATCATCACTCACAGGTCATCCATCACCGGTGGCGGGCTGAACGGGAGCCCAGGAGGCGTCCACGGAGCTCCCTGCTCCGACCTCCCCACCGGGTGCTCACTGCAACATGTGTGAGAGAGAGGAAGCTTCCTGTAGTGAGGCGCAGTGATTAATTCAACATGTGCAACATCCACGTGTTGAAGCGATATATTGGTAAAAGCAGAAAATGGAGAGGGGCTGCAGGATATGGAGGAATGTCATCACTGCAAGGCCTAAGAGTGAGCTGATCTTGAAGTTGCTTTTTATTGGATTATGATTCAATTTCAATGTCACGTCAATCTTGGCAAGAATGACACTCAACCCCACAATAACTAATTTTTGGCTGACAGGCATAAGAAACAGTCACCTTCAAAGCGGATATGCTGAACTTGTTGCTTAGTCACCCAGACAGCAGTTATGGAGTGACAGAGTAGTTTTGTTTCTGTCCAGCTGGTGAACTTAAGCCCTCATTTACTCTCCTTATAGCTGTTTCTGGTCTCCATCAACCCCTGAAGGAAATATGTGGCATTTAAGCTAAATGTTCCACCATGTTCACCAGCTACTTTCTTGCAGTTAGAGTACAGTAAGTTTTTAGGACTTTTTTTTGTGTTGGTTTTGCTAAAGAGCTGCTTGCTGTAGGGGACACTGTAAGAGTTTCTAGAGTCAAGTCAATTCAAGTCATTTTTATTTATATAGCACCAAATCACAACAAAAGTTATCTAATGACCCTTTACGAAAAGAGCAGGTTGAGACTGAACTCTTTAATTTACAGAGACCCATCAATCCCCCCATGAGCAAGCACTTGGCGACGGGCAGAAACCTTGAACAGAGCCTGGCTTGAGGTGGGCGGCCATCTGCCTTGACCGGTTGGGTTGACAGAGCGAGGGAGAGGGAGAAAAAGAGAGAGAGAAAGGATGGATGGGTGATGGGAGCTACAGAGATGCACAGTAATATCAACTACAGTAATATAATAATGATAATAATAATGGTGGAGGTCCGTGATAGCCACTCACTCTCTGCAAGACAAGAAAACAACTCCAGGGAAGAAGTTAAATTAGTAACGTGCAGGGATGGATGAGGAAGAGGATGGGAAAGGAGACCTGTAGCAGCATAACTAGGGCCTGGTCCAAGGTGAGCCTGAACCGACCCTAACTATAAGCTTTGTCAAAAAGGAAAGTTTTAAGCCTACTCTTAAATGTAGAGAGGGTGTCTGCCCCGCCGACCAGTGCTGGAAGATGGTTCCACAGGAGAGGAGCCCGATAGCTCAAGGTTCTGCCTCTGATTCTACTTTTAGAGATTCTTGGAACCACAAGTAAACCTGCATTCTGGGAGCGCAGCATTCTAGTCTGGTAATATGGTTCTATTAGCTCCTTAAGAAATGTCAACCGTAACAGTAAAGTTTCAGCCAAACAACAACAATGAACTCATTAAATGAACGGGTGATAATTAGCTTAAGTTACGAGCCAGTTTATTTGTGTCATACATGGGTAAGTATATCATATCTTTTTCCTGCATCCATGTACAGTATGTTTGTCCTCCCGTGCCACCTGCCTGACCATCCACGACGTCCCGGCCTTTGATGCGGGGAGGTGGTATGTCATCCAGATGTTGCCGCAGAGGAGCGAAGAGTTCAGTTAGTCCCTCTGGATTTTCCCCCTGAGCCCCATCACACATGCAGGGTTGCATGCAGCCGACATATGTGGGTTTGTCCTCAGCTACCGCTCCTCCAGTATCGCTCCCCTCTTCCATCTGTCTGTTTTCTTGGAAAATATGACTGCCACCTCCATGTCTTACCCTTCCTTTCTTCTCCTCGTCCATCTGTTGTTTGTCCGGCTTCTGCAGCTCCCCATTGCTTTTGTCCTCCCAAATCCAGCTGACGGATACCACAAACAAATCTACTCTACTACATTAAGTAGTTTTGCATGTTGCTTTTCTCAGGTGGGTAATTTTAAGTTATGATGTTTTGTGATAACGTTTTTTTCACTAGACCGTTATGATGTAACTGCAGGGAAAGCAGAGGTGTAATTAATAGCATGCATAATGCCAAAGCTCTCGTGAATGCTGGCTCACTGGCATGGCTAGAATGGAACTGAGCCGTTGTTAATGCTATTAGTTATGCTTGCGTCTCCTGCTAAGACAATTCAAAGTGTCTCATGTGGTAAAAATCCGATGATTGAATCAGAAAATGGTCTCATAAAATAAAAATGGGTGTGTAATCCATCACATCAGAGTGCAGTGGAAAAGTGAGCACAATGAAAATGAACACACATGTGGTTGTGAAGTGTATAGTCATAACCTGAGCTGCAGATGAGCTTATTCTTGAGAGAGAATAGTGAGCAGAGAGCCCTCCAGGCAGCACGCATCACACATAATTCCCCTCTTTAACAGCTTACAGAAAAAAAGTCCCAGAGCTTTGGAGAACATATGTGTCTATTTTTCATTCAGGAGACTGGTATCAGAGACATCTATGTGTGTTTTAAGTATTGGCTTGTGTTTCTTTTCGCTATTATCTGACAATTGGTGGCAGCTGCAGTCTGAATTTAACTCGTCTCAGGGAATCAGGCACTCTCAACTGTGCTGGATGGTGAGGAGCAAAACAAACTTTTCAAAATCTAAGATGCGAAGTGCAGTTAAAAGCAACTGGAATCAAAATTAAATGCTGAGAGAGAAAAACAGAAATGGTAAATATCAAAATGTGTCTTATTTATTTGCACCCACGAGGCTTGTGTGAGGAGGCGGGTTCTGGTTTGCTCTGGAAACAGGATGTGGGCCAGAAAACTGGGCTTCTGCTACACACCATGAAACCTGAGGAGCTCATCTGCATAAGTTATGCATGCGTGTGCGTGTTTTGACTTGTTTGGTTGGTAGCTGGGCATCCAATGAAATCCTTGTTTGCCTCGGTCATTGTCTGTTTGTGCACGTGACTCCTTGCAAATGTTCTCTTCGTGCCCCTGTAGTGAAATGTGTACAGTAACAAGCTTGTGTAAGCGTGCATAAACGTGTGTGTGTGTGTTCCCCTCCTCCGGGTCTTGCGTAGGCTTCTTTTCCCGGCACTGCATCATGCATGGCATCCCCGCTGGCACTGTCTCCAGCCCACCCTGGAAAAGTCAAAGACAAGCAGCCAGGCTGTCTGTCTCCCTCAGTCTGTCGTCAGCCTCACCTCTGGAGCGCCGGTGGCGTGTGGGTCAGTGTCAACACAGACATGGTTGGGACAGGGGAAACACTCTGCAGAAGTATTTACACCAACGTGTCTTAGTTTGAGCGTCTTGTTTTTTAAAACGTGCATTTTTCAATTTTGAGAAAAAATATCTTTTCAATTTATTCCTTATCCTGGCAACTTTAGAATAGGCGCATCATTGCACTTACTCGCTGTATCAACTGAAGAGCAAAACCTTAATAAACAAGGATTTTCACTTAGACAAGGCTGCATCATACAGTGTGTGCAGTCTGGTGTGTACTATAAAGCATTCCGAGTGAAACTGAGTGCATGCCGGGAAATCTCTCCGCTCTGAGTGTTTGGTTTTTGTCGCTGAAAATGAGGTTATGATCGCAGTCGGTCACCCTGCCTATTTGCTTTATGCTGGCACAGTCGCCTGGAAAGTCTGAATGCCTCAGACTTGCTTAAACAAACAAATAACTCCATAGGGAAAATATGAGAAATTCAGACCGACATCAGCACCTTGGCTGGAGTAATGAGCGCCCGTAGCTGCCGTGAAAGACGACTTGTTTTGCACTGAGACAACATCATGTACATGACCTATCATTAATGTTGTCATTCCACATTTGCCCTGTCTCCTTTGGGTACCTATTAATTTTCAGCAACATTCAAAGCAAAACTGTAATTTCTTGAGGGCAGCTTTCATTGGCCCTGAGATGTCTGCCGTCACCTCAACACCGTGGAGGTGAGCCACGTTGTGGTGCTCAAAACCCTGAAAAAATTACATTCACGTTGTAAACTATTTCAGTACGAAGCATTTTATTTAATCCTGAATGTCATAATTAATGCCAAAATTGTAATCATATCAAATGCGTCTAGTAATGTGACAGCTGTTGGTGGAAGGAGCAAATCAGAGCTTTGAGAGCAGGATGAAGCATTGATTGGTCAGTACATATTGGTCAACTACAAATGGAAACCAGAATGCATCCAGTCCCAAAATCTTGCTTACAGATTCTTCATTTATGTGTCGATATCTCTTTAAAAGACACAAGCTAATATGCCTTTTTGTGCTGGACAGTTAAGAGAACATTGAGTTAACAGAATCTTTTTTTTTTTTTTTTTTTTTGCTGAAAATAGTTGCCTTCTGTTGCAGGAAATAATGCTGATGAGAGCAAAGTGAACCTTACGGGCCGTAAAATCCAAACAACAAGCTGAGAGAAGCTAAAACGCTGCACGCTGCAAAGAACTGCAGGGAAGGGTGTAATTAGGGTTCGTCGCTATGAATGACCCTGGTCACATTGCATCGAGTATTCTTTTCATTGCCAGAACAAAAAGCCCAGTGCAGCTTGAGGCTGCGTACACACAGGAAGAGGCTAGCAGCAACGTGGAGATTGGAGGTCATGTAATGTCAATGAAATTCAATAACTTGTGGTGAGTCCAGGTGAAATGACTGCTGGTGACGCAAAGTGGGCGTGTACCAAGTCCAACTAATCCCAGTTTGTAACAAGGTGATTGAAGTGGCCTCTAACGGGAGTGAAGGGCACCCTTTAAAAACGACAAAGGGTGCTTTGCGTAGGGTCCAGGACGCAGGGAGGCGTGACATGACAAAGCATCAAACGTCAGCTGGCAGTGTTGTTGTTGTTTGACGAAAGGCCAATATCTGGCTCCGCATTAAAATGATGCCATAGCTAGACCATAGGTTTGTTGTCGACACATACCCTATAGCCTCACCTGCATCTTCCTAGAAATGTAAGGGTGGCACGAACCACAGCGACTGAGATTGGTCTACTTGGTACAGCATTTCTACTGATCTGTCTTTTCGATTCACATTCATGTTTTCAAATGATGTATGTGATTTAGTAAAAATCAGAACTTCAATGTCACTCTTTTGTAAGGATCTTCCCCTTGATTTTATTATGACAATAACAAAAACTAAATATGAACAGTGATCGTATGGTGATGTTTAACCAATTACCAAATAAAAATGTAACAGACTTTCAGTCTCAAGTGTTTTATGCAGGTAGGAACGAAAACCAGTGGGAAAAAAAAAATTTCTACCAGCCCCTTTTTCTTGTGACCTTCCCTTGGTCCAGCTGACTCTCCTTAGGACCCAGGCTCCAACTTCAACAAGTGAGGTGTCATGGTCTTGTTCCTTGGTGAGTATTTTGGTGACCCTCTAGATTTGTCTGAAGAAGCTTCACCGCGATTCACTCCGGCGCGCCGCCCATTCGACACAATCTCAGAGTAAGCCAATCTGGTTCATGGCACCAAATTGTTAAGGATCTTTTTCTTGACCCTCTTCCAAAATTTATTTGCCCAGTTAATGGATTTTGGCAATGTTCCATTGCTAATCATTCATTGTTAATTCCCAAATGCTAATTCAGAGAGTGCAGTTAGCCAAAAATCTAGGATTAAAAATGTAAGATTTAGCATTTCACCGTGAATCACAATCTTTTTAAGTCTCTTGTCGACAAATCGCTTCAGATTAGCTAAATTTTGTATTTGGCTAACCAGGAACTCTATACACTACATCAGAATGTGACTAGCTTCCTCCCCCTTTTTATAAAGTATGGCATTGTTAATGCCATATTTTTCACAAACGTATGTTAAAAAAAGTGTTCTCCAAATCTATAAGCTGTAGCCATTCTGGTGTTAAAGTGGAGACAAACTGCTTCTTTCTTTTCTTTGGCTCATCATTGGTCATTGGTAATGATAGAAATACCCCCCACCCCCACCCCGCCTCAGCCCAGTGGCTTGTCCTGTGTAGTCCTTCCATCTGTATCTTCTCATCACATTGTCAGTGAGGCAGTGCTCACAAGGACTGGGGCTGGGTAATCGTGACTGTAGCTGTCTTAGGTTGTCCAAAGGTTTAGAGGTGGGATCTTACCCATCATGGGCTATCCAGCCTTCCATACTCACCAGTTACAGGCAGCGAAGTGGGCAAGGATGTCTTGAACGGACGGGACAGGCCAATTGCTTATTCTGTATTGAAAACTGGACTGTCTGGTATGCATTTCCACTGCACCCCAAAGTTCCAGGAAGTTTATTCAAATCAGTTTGATGATGTAAGATCTGTTACAGTGCATGACCAGACAGATTCAATCCCAAGAGCAGACATGGAGGCAGAGCAGCAAGGTACAGCTATTTTATTGTGGACCATGGACAAAAAAGGCCAGAGGGACGGACCAGACAAGATCAGGATGGGCGGGACCAGGAGATGAGGGAGCAGGCTGAGCGGGGCGAGCAGGTGGCTGCAGGTGGTGGCAGGACTGCAGGCACAGAAACAGGTCTGGGGAAAAAGATGGCAAATACAACGAGTTACGGAAGATTTAATGGAGTGGAGAGAGCCAAGTGTTACCACTGGCGGAGAATGAAGGGAGAAACCAGTTTTTCCCCAGTTGATGATGGGTGTGGTAATTAGACAATGAGCTGCAGGTGTGTGGAGGATCTGGCGGGAGATGACCAGGTTACAGCTCCACCCAACCTGCATGTAAACAAACGCACAAGTAAACGAAAAAAGACACAGAAGGGGAGGGGAAGAGGAACACGGGGAAACACTTAAAAAAAAAATCAAAAGATCAAATCGCGAGTGAGGCTTGTAGAAATGAAATAACCAAGTTCGTAGCCGCGCATTGGCTTCAACATGGCACGTGAACGGAAGTGCGGAAGTGTGTTGCACCAATCGACGTTCCTCAGCACATAGACCAACCCCTCAAGAATTATGGGGAATCTCAAACATTCAAACCCCCCCCC
>CAAKHG010025518.1:5298-23645 GCA_901007715.1 Dactylopterus volitans | reverse complement strand
GGAGGGAGTGAGGAAGGAGACCTGGCAGCTCTGCCTCCAGACTCTCATATGGACAGTGGGTCTCCTGGGAAAACTGGTTAAAAGTCTCTCTCGATTTCTACTGTTACTCCTGGCTGTGTGTGTGTGTGCGTGTGTGTGTGTGAGTGGCTGAGTGGGTTGCTGCTCTGCTGTGGCTCCACTGTGATTTATCAGGTTTGCAGGGAGGAGAGACGGAGGGGAGAGAGGGGGAGACAACTCTGGTAGCAAAGCAGGCAGCAGTTACCAGCCAGCCGGCTGGGTGTGTTAACTCCACATCTGACCTCTATGAGGAACCGAGCAGCCTCCCCTCATGGACGGCTGTGGGAACAAGGCGACAGATCTTAATCCCCCCACCCCACTCACCACCACCTCCCACCCCCATCGCTCACTCCGCTCATGCCGGACTGCCGAGCGCGGGGATCCGGCCCTGGACAGAGCTGGATCTGACAGGAGGAGACGGCCTCGGCGGTGAGACCTCAGTGGGAGACCTCGGCTCCGAACATCTCACTCTTGGATCTTAAATGGCACAGTTGGTGCTGTCTTGCAGGCAGCTCTGTCAGTCATTAGCCAGTCAGATGGTTAGTTAGTCAGCCAGTAAATCGGTGTGAGGGGTCCTTCCCATCGGGTCAACTTTTCCACTTTGTGCATACCGTCATCTGAACTTTGGGGTGACTCAGACTTACTGAGTAGCAAAAGCGGACCTGTGGGCACGGTGAGTGGCAAAGCCCCCTCTCACTTCTTTTCTTTTCTTTTTTTTTTTTAAAACACATTGGTTTCCCTGTGACTCTTTTTCTCTCTGTGGGTGTTGCATTACTTTTTCCAAATTTGATTAGCTTTGCTCTGTTGCGTCTCTCCTTATAGCATTGTCAGGTCTCTTTCTCTGGCAGCCGACTTGTCTCAAAAAAGAAGACAAGAGTTTTGATCAAAGCACGAGTGTGACGTTATGGATTTAAAGCAGCTGTCACAGTCATGCTTTGATCTTTTTGGGATGACACTTGGGAAGATCTGTTTATATGACAAACAAATAGCAAGATTTACTGCCACCTCATCAAAGGCGTTTCACATGACTGGTTTAATCTTGTGTGCGAGAGAAATAAGATCTTCATCTTCACAAAGCAACTTTGAGCGTGAAAGTGGATTTTGCGATGACAAATCAATACAAACCTTATGAAATTTGAATAAATCTGTATTCAATTTTGAGCCCTGTGAACAGAAAAACATATTTCACGCACACACACACACACACAAGACACACACACACACACACACACACGCACACGCACACACACCTGCATGTTCTTTTCAGCTCTTTCTGAGAAAACGCATGACTGTGTGGGGTTTTTGTTTTAGAACGCCATAATCTCGCCACTGTTTGGAGAAGGAGTTTGATTTGATACACTAACCCCTAAAGTCAAGTGCACACAACATTTTTGGACAAATAGTTCAAATATTTGAGCTTGCTCCAAGTCTTTATCTGGCCCTGCTAAATCTGTCAGTTGTTCCCATGTGAAAGAGCCCTGTTGCATAAGGAAGGAGAGAATTTTTATTGTTGATACTGTAGCAGTGATTTAAAACTATGACAATTAAGGACATCAAGGAGGATTATATGTGTGCTCAAGCATGTATCAAGTGATATTTTACTCTTTACTGAACCAAAATAGTCTGCCGTGAAAGACTGACTCACAGTTTGGCTTAATTACACTTAATGTCATACTTTTGTGACTTAATGTGAAACTGTTGTTTCTTGCACCTCCATTACTGAATCCCAGTGCCACCATTTATGGGAAGCAAGTTCAGACAAGCCACCGTTAAACAGTTTACACAAAACAGCAGAAAATAAAATTCCTGCGAATGCATCAACTTCAAAAATAATTTGAATGTTGGATATGATGTGACCAGAAATATGACTTTAGTGGCATAAATAGGAGCGGTAACGTGATAAGACAATGTGCTGACGCTGTATTTTTGTGCGTTTGCCCCATTAGCCTGCCCCCTAGTTGCTAGAAATCAGCTGATGTTAGCTTTAAACCTCCAAAATGCAGCTTTACCCCGTCAACTGGCTCACTGTGGCAGATAAGGGCGTTGCCTTGAGATCAGTGAACAGATGTTTGCCATTTAGGCTTGGCTGCTAATTTTGCTGTCATCTACAGAGTTTGTGTGCGTGCGTGCGTGCGTGCGTGTGTGTGTGTGTGTGTGTGTGAGTGCGCGTGTAGGTTTCCGTGTACTGGTGTACCTGTGTGACCTATGAGTGTTGCTCTGCAAGTGGACCTGTGTAACTCCTCAGTCTGTGTATATTGGTGGCCTGTGTGCAGCCACATGGCCTTTCCCCCTCTCTCTCTCATGGTTTGCCTGTATTTGCGTGTTGCTCTTAGATCAACCTCAAGCACACAGGACAGCACGGCTTCCCTCGGCTCTCTCAGCCTGGCCATGCGTCTACCACAGAGAATGTCTGTCTGAGCCCAGGCAATTACTGCACACATCCAGAGCCATCTTAGCCAGGAACCAAATGAAGGAGCCTTTGATTGGCCCCGACTGATGCATATTTACTTTTTACAAGCAGCCAAGCAGTAAACAGCTTGCCTTGTTGGCGCTGGAGCTTGACTTTAAATACAGGCTTGTTCACGCACATACAAACACATAAACACGCACATGAACGCGTCTACAGAAAACTGCGCGGAATCTTTACAAAGCCGTGTGTTCCCCTGCCAGTCGAACACAGCAGAGAGGCCGGTGCCACCGCCAGCTTTCGTGTTTGACAGTCACTAATTTCATAATCTGGTTTGTTGAGCCACGGCTGCCTGTTTTTTTGTTTTCTCAGAGCTGCAGGCGCACCAGCAGTAGCGTCCAATTGAAGCCATGTGTGGTGGAAAAACAGGCCTCAGTTTTGTGGAGAGATTGCATGCTTGGAGTGGGAGGGAGCCTGTCGGTTACAGAGGTCACAATCCGAACACGCCAACTCCTCTTGGCCTTCTCATGCGCCGTGCTGACGGATGCATCTCAATAGCATCTCAAATCACTCCCACGCATCTTTATTTTCCTCCTCACATAAATCTGAATGGACGGCCTCGGCGTTCACCTGCTGTCCTTTGACATCTGTTAAATGGCGACTTTGAGGGAAATGCAGATCAAATTAAAGCCGCTAGGCAATGACTCCTGGTGGGCCTTTGTTTGTACATAGGTAGTGTCTAAAAAGTGCAGGGGCGCTGTGTGTGCAGGGTGTGCCACAAGTGAAAGAAAGCAGTTGGTTTGGTGAACTCTGCTTTTGGACTTTATTGCAGAAACCTAATAATAGCACTGATAACAGCCCAGCATTACTCAGCTCAAGATGGCGATCCTAAGTTGTTGTGTCTGTGCTTAATTCCCCCACGCTTACGTCAACTGCACACTCACACATATGCATCATAGTCTTTCATGTCTCATACCTATTTTTACCATCTTTCTCAGTCCCTCTCAGCCCCTTTCCCTCAGCTCCTCTCAGGTTCTCTCTGGGAGTCTTTCCCTCTTAGTCAGAATCATATCAGCGAGGCCACAGCTATTAGCTAATAGCCGAGACATCTACGACTATCAGATTCAGAGATAGCCTATGCCAGGCTTTAATGCAGCCGTGCCATTTCCTCTCATGCATTATAATCGATCATGTTCCTGTCAGAGCACGGAGCCGGATCATTTTTTCATGTCTCTGTTGTTCCTATAAGAGGTGAGTCAGTGCCTCCAAAGATAACAGAATATTCAAATGATTTAACGTCCGGTGCAAAATTTCAGAATCTGCCAAATCTGTCTTGTCTCAAATGCCTTATTTTATTTCATGTCCAAGAAAAGGTTGGTAGTGATTGATTCTGCATGAAATTACATCCCACCAAATTGCATTAACTCTTTGCAAAGTGGATTATTGTTAATGGGACAAGTGAAAAAGCTCTTACTTTTCATGCTGGCTCCCTTCATCAGTAACATGTGGCTGCTGCTTTATCAAGACTGAGTGATCTAATCAGCTAAATAATGAAGCACGGACCCAACAAGCACTGGTAATGACTTTTTTATATGCAGGCGGTCTCAGTTACTTTACAGACATGTGATTGGCTGAAATCAATTTCAACACTGTTTCCTATAGCTTAAAGAGGGACACGGAGAGTAATATCTGTGAGCTATTTTGTCCTGATCCCCGTGGAAGTGTGCTCAAAAAAGGCGGCCACATCTGAATCTGTATCAACACTCAAAGGTGCAGCGTGTAGCTGGCTTCTCGAGGCATGACAATTATAAAGCTAGCACACACTTACCCATCGTATTTCCTTAAATGCAGTCATTAAGTTGCACATTTGTGCAGAAAGGTGACAGAAGTAAATGCATGAGGAAGAATTAAATTAAAAAAAAAAAAAGAGAGAGCTTGAGAAGAGTTTCAACACCTGGTCAGGTGGTTTAGGAAAGCTGCAAAAGTTGGTGGCCTCAGTTTTCCGACATCAAAAAGGTGTGTGTGTTGATAAAAGAACTGGACATAGAACTGAATCCAAAACGTAAAGCCGACGGCTGCATTCTCCAGCAGGGCCTGACACCTCTTGTTGTAAAAAGTTCACGGTGCACTGACCTCTATGAGAGAGTTTGAATGATGCATTCATGATCTGGCCATCTGACAATTTCTGTTGGACCATCCTGGCATCCTGAGGGATGCTTTGATGAGGCAGCCTTTATTTTTCAGTCCAGCTTTTTACACCTCTACACACACGTCTATAAACAAATGTTTTTTTTAAAAGCAGGAAGGCTGTTTGCTGTTCATGCTCTGTCACATTCTTGTACTTCTGCCCATCTTGTTTCTCCGTTTTCCTTTCAACACTTTGTGTTTTGTGAGAGCTGAGTGACAAATCACAGCAGCACCAATGTGGGAGCTGCGTGGTGACGTCAGTGCTACATGGCTGGGTTCAGATGTGAATCTGATGTCTGTGGTCATCACCACATATATCACAACATTGCCTGTGTAAACACCATCATCTGCGAAGAGTGGAATTACATGAGAAACTGCTTTTCAGCAAATGGTGATTGCTGGTTGTCACTCCCGCGAGAAAATGGAGGAAGAGTCATTACAGCACAATGACAGCTATGTTTGTTTTTTTTATGGATTATGGATTTTAAGTTAAGTTTGTAGCTGGCTTTTGGCATTTTTAGGGCTCTGAGTGCAACCCCGGCTCCGAATTATTTCCAAACTGACACCCCTCTGGTCTTCTGCCCAACAAGCAGTTCTTTCGTGCTGCATGAAGGCATTTTGTTCAGCTGAGAGTGCAAACCTTGTGCTTTCTAAATGCGGTGACTTGCTTACACCTTCAGCATCATGTACAGTAACAGGCTCCATCAGGCTGTAAATTATCTTCTTGTGGAAAGCGGAAAACTGACCACATGCTCTCACAAGCCACAAACAAATGACAAGATGATTTGAGTTTTGTTGCTATGGAGGTACGGAAATTGTGCCAAACTGAATACTTGACCTCCATTGTTGCAATACATTAGCTGTCTCGTTTGGATTATTTATCTGCTGCAAAGCTAAAAACAAAACAAAACAAAAAACAAGGATTCGCCTGATCTACTGTACAAGTACTGCACAAACACATATTTTTTCTTTTCATGTCCGCATGATTATTTTTGAAAGACATGTTATTTTCTTCATGACCACATTCAATCTTCCATATGCAACCCTATAATTTACTCTGCCCCCCAAAGAAAACATGTCACACATTTCAGTCCACTTAAATCTGACGATTAATTTTTTTTTCCCATATCAAAAGTTCACACCCAGCAAACAAACAGTGACTCAGACATGTCAGACAGCTTGACCCCTCCCACTCGAACTCTCAGCCTTTTACTCTTTACTTTCACACACAAGCCACACCAGTTCACATGTGTAAATTAACGCGCGCACACGCACGCACGCACGCACGCACGCACGCACACACACACACACACACGCACACGCACACACACATACACATACACATACATACATGCACACACATAAGCCATCCCTCATTCCACTTTTCTACAACTGCTCAGTGAAGCACAACTTAACATTCCACATCTCACAACCTAGACAAACATATTTATTCATGGTTCCTGTGCAGGGAGGGGCGGACTGTTAGCACTGGTTGACAGGACAGACATATTTCTCTGTCTGGAAAAAGGACTCTGCATGCCTTCATACGGTTGTACTGTACAACATGTACTATAACCCTGCACACACTGGAAACACCATGGATTTGGAAACTGAAGCCCTTGAAAAACATGGTGTCGCTATACCAATCATAGTCTGCATTGTAATGTTTTTTGTGTACGTGCAAGTGCAGACTAGAGTAGAGCAGTGGCCTTGCAAGGCAGTCAGTGTGAACTTTGTGTGTAATTATCAAGATTAAACAAACTGATGACGGTACTTTCAGAGGGAATCTGCAAACCTGCAGGCTGGATCATAAATTATCGGTGGAGTCTGTCGTTCCTGCTGGGTCCTCAACTTACTGGAGAAACCACAGCACAGGCAGTAAACAATAAAAGTCTTGGAGAGTATTATTTCTTTCTAGCAGAGAATCGGGGCAAGACAGTCAATACCACTCCCATATCTGCCAATTAAATCGGGGAACCAGTTAGCCAAGCTGACCTGTTGTATAATTAACTTGTTATCTTCTGTTTAAGTGCTGCGAAAGCCTGCTTTTAAACCCATCATGTTTATGTGTGAACACATTTCTTAGGTCTTGAAAAAAATCCAGGAAAAAGGTGCGCCTAGCCAGTTAGAACTCAAATAAACACAAAGAATAAAAGCATCTCCCCATAAATATCCTTTTAAGTTAGAACAGGAACGCCAGATATGGCTCTCCTATCATTTTGACTGTCAAATTAAGAGAGATGCTGACGATGTATGAAAAGCAGTTACAGATACTGTTGAGACTCGGCCGTAACCTCCTCCTCCTACTCACCGCTTAACAATCCTGTCATTATTCCTTCCCCTACCAGGGTGGGCCGGGAATTTTCCTTCAAAACAACATAAAAAAACAACAACAAAAGATAATAATACATGGTTACGTTCTTATTTTGCAGGGAGGAAGTTGTATAAAGAGTTGAAGTTTGTTTTTCTGTCTCCCCTTATGGAGCCGCCCAAAAATGTCAAACCCTTTACAATGGGAGAACAAATCAAACGGGACTGACCTGAAAACCCCCCCAGTTTAACAGGAGACGAAACAGAACCATGTCCATTTGTCACATTTCGCTTATGATTTTACTACAACCGCACAGCTCTCGATATGGTGTTCGTTCTCCTCGGCTGGCCTTTTATAGTGAGAGTATTGACGTCCCGGGGCACCACAGGGTTTGCATTTCCCTCACCATTTCAAACAGGCGGTGCTTTCTTTTTGCTCCTGAGTTGCTTTAATTAAACAAACTGAGCAGGTAGCTGGCTCCGCGTGCTCCAACCAGACTCCAACATGTGCTGCTTCCTGCTCATCTGTGCAGTCATTCCCCGCACATCTTGCAAATTTGATATCAGTTGTGTCATCTTTCACACGTTATTAGATTAACTTTAAAGGTGAAGTTTCGATGTGGAATCTCTGAGCATGAATGCACTTAACATCTCTCTCTCTCGCTCTTTCCCTCTCTCTCTCTCTCTCTCTCTCTCAGTCAATAACACACAGTGACAGCTTATGTAACATGCCAAGTTCCAAACTGAACTCAACTCTCCTTGATCTGTAGCCTTTTCCCTCTTCTAAATGACTCACTTCTGTTATAACACTTCAGCCTGAGTGAGAGACACAGCGGAGAGGGCAGGAGGAGGGGTGGCAGACAGAGACATGACATGAGAGAAGAGGAAACGCAGGTTTAATTATTCATACCTACTGCAGCAAAAAGAGAGTGAGAGAAGGAGAGAGAGAGAGACAGAATGACCCAAATGGCGAGGTATTCCTGGTGCAGTTATTGCACCCTGGGAGTCAAAGCTGTGCCACCCTAGGGCCATGGGTGAGAGGAAACTCCACCATGAGCTGCCAAAAGCCCCCAGAAAGCAAAAGGAGGGAGCGGACTGGGATATTCGAGGCCTCTGTGAAAACGCACTCGTTAGTTTTATTCAGCCTTCTTAACACTCTTTTCCTGTTATCTTTGTTGAATGCGCTTTTAACTTTCCCTCGAGTCCATCAGGCACCATGAACGTGAATTCTGAGAAGACCGAATATGAAGTTTAAGCCATGATACTCACTCGAGACCACGTCCTCTGAGAACCCATCCTCTCGCCCGTGCGTGCTACTGTGTGTGTGCGCACAATGCACTTATAAAGAGGGGTGAACGCAGACCGGAGGACCCAAATCCTATCGTCCCACTCTGGAGATGCCTTATCCCGGAGATGGCATGCTGATGAGTACTGCAGGAGCACAGGGGCTCCCTGTTCAACGCCCGTGTTCCTCTGAGACCAGCTCTCTTTCATCTCCCAGTCTCCTCAGGGTGCCCAACAACAAACCACCAATGGAGGAAGAGGGGGGGGAAACATGGAAGAAGAAAAAGAGAGGAGTTTTAGCTGGGGGGGACACCAGCAAAGCATGTGCATTCCCAGCTAGGGGTCAACCTGCTCTGTTTATCTTAGTTTGGCTGACGTTTTTGCAGAGCCCGATGTCAACATAACCCGTTTTCTCTCTCTTGTATACCAGAGGTTATAGATGTGAAAAAGAGGTTTACATGCACATTTCTTTCTGATCCCGTTGCTGCGAGCAACGGCAACTGCTCGGACAAGGAGATTACAGCTATTTCAGAGAGAGAGGAAACTTTAGTGTGGTAGTGTCGCAGCCGATGTAATTGTTGTTGTTGTTGTTGTTATTGTTGATGGTGTGATGCAGACAAAAAAAAAAAAAAAGCGAGAGCTTCACTGAGATGAGTTGCAGCAGGTGTTGGACAATGACAGGAACAAAGGAGCGATTTGAACATCACAGTTCAAAAAAAAAAAAAAACTTTCTCCCCTTTCTATTCTGTGTAAGCCCTGCTTCATCCACCGCTAAGTCTTTCTTCCTCTCCTTCCTCCTTGCTAATTGCCGCTCACCGAATCCCTTGTTCTTTTTTCTCATCCCCCTTGTGTTCTCCATGTCTCCCTCCTCAGCTCCCCTTGTCCCCGTCTGTCTTTTTTCTCTCGTTTTAATGTCATCCTCTTGAAATCCCCCCCCCCTCTCTCATCTCGTCTGTTGTAACTCTCTCTGCTCCATCTCTCATCTCCTTCAACCTCCTCTCCTTGGTTCTGCATTCTTCTGTGATGAGACACCAGCACATGGTTTTTGAGGAGGCAGTGAGTCGTCACGGACGCAGTGACTAAACTTCAGATAAAATCAATGTTTAATTCAGATGACTGCAGGCCATTGACAGAATAGTGGAAGCCTTTCATCTATAAAAGGACTGAGAGAAAGAGGGAGAGATGGAGAGACGACTGACAGGATTAATGGAATTGTCATCAGTCGTATCTTTAGCGGGGAGCGGGAACCATCACTACCCTGTTGCCACCTCTCAATAATCTGCATGCAGAGAGAGAGAGAGACAGAGAAAGAGAGAGAGAGAAAGTATGTAAATGATGTCTCCACTCCACCTGCTGTTCATTCTTCCCTTCGGTCTTTCTGTATCCATCTGTAGTCTTCCTTCCGCGCATTTTTCTCGCAGTCTTCTTGTCATTCATAACCGCCATCTCACCTGCTTCACATTCCACAGATCTAAATTGTCAGACATCCTATAAATTTCACACGCAAAGCTAATGATGAACGTGAAAACTGACAGTAAACTGTGGCTACAAAGCTTGTCACGCTTATAATATGTCAAGTGCGCAGCATCCCATCAGATCTGCACACACACGCGTGCGCACACACACACACACACAGACACACACAAACACACACACACATATATTTGCACACAACTGCGAACATTTATGTGGATTGCATGAGTGTAAGTACACACATGCATTCGTGGTTACATAGTGACATTGTGAGGCTCGTCTCCCTTTTGGAGACACTCTTCTTTGATGTCAGTCATCACATTTCAAGGGTGAAGTTTTTGGTGTAAGGTTAAGGTAAGGTGAAGGTTAGAGAGCTAGGCAAGTGTTGTTTTTGGTTGTAGAGAGGGCAAATTTTCAGGAAATGAATGTAAATCAATGTGAAGCCTTGCGAAATGGTGGAAATATGACTGTGAGTGTGCCTGCATGCATGTCTGCGTGCGTGCACGCGGGGCTGCATGCATGAACAATGTCACGTGTATTGGAACATCAACCCTGCTGGCTCTGTGTTCAAATGTCAGACCTTTAACCTTTTGAATTTGGCCTCAGGCGACGTCCAGGCATGTAAGATGGTGATAGCCACGTGCAGGAGACAAAATGGGGAGAAATAAAAATAAAATGATAGCATTTGATCTTTTCTATCTGCTATAGAACAGATTGAAGTGTCATGCAGAGAGAAGAGAGAATCTGTTCCCGTACAGGTGGTGAACAGAAGGTGAAGGCTGAGGGGAGGACGAGGTGGAGGGAGAGGAGAGGAGAAGGAGGAGGAGGAGGCCTGCTACTCCCATTACATAATGAATGAGGTGAGAGGCCACACATTTGCTGTGAAGGGTTTATTCTCTTTATTCCACCTTACGTTGGAGCCTCCGAATGCAGCACCATTTGCACACAAGCCACTTTATTGATGGGGACAATGTATCCGTTCTGTTCAAAGAGGCTGCTAGCCCACTCACATTTCTATCATTGATATTGATTAAACATCTATTTGATTAACCCTCTGGAGACTGAATTTTTGTAAACAAATCTGTTCTCGTTGGAAAAAGAATTTCAAAATGTCGCACAGATGTCAGATGACATGCACGTGCATGTGTATGAGCTACCTGCATTCATTTGCGTTTCAACGTCGTCACGCACATGCATTTGTGTCCAAAAAAGTGATGGGCTAACAGGCAGCTCAAAGAATGACAGGTGACGACACTACAAAGATAGAAATGTCAAGCTGAACTCGGTGATTGGGGGTGGGGGTGTCAGGAATGGCGGTGGGGAAAGGCAGGAAGCCCGGAGTGATGAGTACATCGCCGCAGCCCCTGTCACTTCCTATTAGCACCCCATACACACACACATTGGCTGCAATTATAATTAATTCATTAGGCTAGTTCTGTTAAGTGTATGCATGTGCGTGCGTGCGTGCGTGCGTGCGTGCGTGCGGGCATGCACACAACGGCTCATGTACCAGCCTATGTCCATGTGTGCACCTAGGTGCGTTTGTGTGTGTGTTTGTGTGTGCGTGCGTGCGTGCGTGCGTGTGTGTGTGTGTGTGTGTGTGTGAGAGAGCACGTGTGTGTGTGTGTGTGTGCGGGTGCGTTAAGGAGCATAGTAAAGAATGAAAGCTGACAGAATCTATGATGGCATGCTGAGGGTTAATCCAATGAGATGCTGCTCCACACAATGTGACACCATTACCCCTCTGTACGTCCTGTCATGCCCACTTAAGGAGCGTGGATTACTGATTGGCCAGCTCGAGCTGAGCATTTACTAAAACAAGCACTGTTGTGGGTTTGTGGGTTTATGAGTTGAAACACTCTAATTGAATGTTTTTGCTTGATTTCTCGATAAAATATCATGGGAGCATACAAGTGCTTTTTAGTCATTGTTGTGCACTCATATTTTAACCATATGTAACTTATTGGGTTATTAGAAGATAGTCAAAAAAAAATGCTAACAAAATAACAGGAGAAACAATTCTTTGTGATTACAATGCTAACTAAAATCAGTTAAAATGAAAGAAAACATGTCTTTAGCTTTCCATCTTTGTGTATGTATCTCATACATATGCCTCAGATTTTGGGTGAAAATTAAATCTATCTACACTTTTTTTAAGCTGTACCGGTTTGTTTTTCCCAGCGCAAACTACACCATTAATTCGAAAGGATTCATCGTTTATTCATGTTTACTCTGCACACTACTTGCATCTGACTTCAGTACCAGAATTGCACACATTTTGCTCATCAGGCTGAACTTTTTTTCAACTGTATAATGTTTTATCAAGTTTTTATTATACACTACACTTTTTCTGATGTTTTCAAGCTTGCCCCTGGCAAATACCCCATATTGCAAAAAGAAATTAAAACTAACACTAAAGTAATAAATATTAAACTGAAACAAAATTTTCTGAGAAGCCAAGCTAAACCAGTGAACTTGCTTTCAAAACGAATCGGAAACTAAACTGAAATTGTCAAAATGAAATGAAATGAAAAAAAAAAACTAACTGCAAAACTATTTTAACCCCGATTCAAACCAAATTTTGTGCAAATTAATAAAGCCTCTTCTTGACTCTTCTTGGACTAACTAACCACTCCCGTGGTCCACCATAACTTTCTGGATACAAGTTTGGTTTTAACCTTCTTTTAAATATGGCAAAAACCCTAAGGTCAGTCCATCGATACCTCCACCAAGATATATGTAGTATTTCCTGTGAAATTTGTCAATGCAGTTTTTCAAGTTTAATGGGTCATCCCCAAAATTTAGTGAGTTGCTTCTTGACTGCCGTCATCCACATAGTCTGGTGGAATTCAGCAGACTGTGTGATCCAAGTGGAGTGTAATGTTTGTGCACCCTAGGTTGACTTTATAATTTTATTTTCCCTTGTGCTTTTTGTTTCTATTCATTCCAATATGAAACTGTCCTCACCAGTATTGAACAAACATGGCTCATGAATATGAGTGTGTGTAAGCCTGTAAATGTTCCGGGAGAGTGGGAGGTGGCGTTGGATGGGCCAGACAAGCACCTGACTTCACAGTCAGGACCCACAAGAGTGTCAACAGTGATCATCGCCGTTAAGCATGGTGCAATCCAAAACTATTACAACTACTCATATTTTATTGTATATCAGTTCTACAATTAAAGTCTGGTTGGGTTTTAGCACACACAAAAAAAGGTTTAGGGAAAAGATTATGGTTACAGTTCATGTATATACTTTAGTCGAGCTTCCCATTGAGGTGAATGGACAACCCCTGGTTTCTCATGCAGGCGCCAAAGGGTGCCTCATGTACTGGGAGCACACGCTGGTGGCTGTGACAACGCGCTGGATTCAAACTTTTTGTGATGAGAACAGACTGGATACATGATCAAGTGCTTTATTTTGAAAAGTAATCAGATTCGCTATGCCGTGTGTTGGTTTCCTGCTTTGTGCAGCTTGACACACCGTCTGTCAAATATAGATTTGACATGTATTCTCAAAACTTTTGTCCTGAATGTCCACAATTAGTTTCCGCAGCTGCGCCGCAGCCATAATGTGCCGCAGCTGGTCGCAATGGAAACCTGAGTAATGAATCTGGAGTCTTTGGGCCCCCCATTGTCTGGGGCTAAAGGCAGTTACCCACTTCCTCTCCCCACTCCTCATTGAACATAAACCTGTATAGATGTAAAACATTTAATGTAAAAACTGTGTATATCATCCACACACACATGCTCACGCATGTTTTCAGGTTATGGGGAACCTCATGGCAGTTATTTGGGTGCATACATTTGTTGTTTTATTGTTTTCATTCTGGTAGCAAGATAGTTGTCTTTGTTTTGCTTTTTTTTTTCTGCCACAAGAGGCACTGAAAAGAATTATCAAGGGACTGCATGTGTTTTTAGCTCTGCAAGCCTGGACAGACCCTCTATTTTACATGCAAATGATGTTTGGTAGCACAATTTAAATTTATATTCATATTTGCGTCAACATTTTGGTCATAAAGCCTATTTTCCAAGAGGGCTCACAGCAAGTGCTTCTATTTTAATCCCATACATTAAAAACTATAATATAAGAGTCATTCGACACATAGGTGACATCCCTGTTTTCAAGATCAGGGGCAAACAATATGGTATCACAGATGAGCGTGTCACTCTGCAACAAAACAAAACCTCTGTGTCAGATCCAGGTCTGCCCAGAAACCTGTGGGTGGTGTTTCACGAATGAAGCCCACTAATCTGTGAGTGGGCTCTGACCCAGATCTCACTGAGTGGAAACCACCCGACCATCTGTGGGTCTCCACACCCTCCTGGCACCTTGAGCTGCATATACACACACACAATAGTTCTAACTGTTCTTTAAAAGACAGGACAACGTAACAGAAAGTAAGATGTTATGGAGGAATAATTAGAGCAAAACACAGGCCAAGAACATGTGGGACAGGAGGACGAGGAAATAGAGTGCTTAGAAAAGAAGCATATCTCAGTTTTTTTCTCTATTCAGTTTCACAGACCGTTAATTCTATACAGTATACACAATTGCTTAATGACAAAGATGGCACAAACTGGCTTTCAATACCATTCTGTGCCTCTTTATTTGCTTTTGGCAGGGAGCTGCTGGTCTGGAAGGCGGCATATCAGGGCAGGCGTGCGGCACGGTCAAGTCGACCTTCTGCGGTAGCTGGGTGGGAGGGCAGGAGGACACCCCGCGCCCCAGCCCAGGCCTGCCGAGAGGCCATCTGGACAGGGGAAACACATGCAGAGTACCTGGCCAGACCAGGAGCACAACTCTGACACAATAAACAGACATGCACATATACAATTACACATGTATATACACAGACAGAACATGCAGCAATGGACACTTGGCTCTGTGTGCACTCGCAGATGATCAGAAATATAAGGTGGCAGCTGATTCAGCTTCCATTTTGGATCCAGTTCACATCTGCAGATTTGTTCAATGACACAAGTGAAATCCTTCAATTGTGCAAAAAGCAATAGGAAGCATATTGGTAGGCTTCTATCATTCGTCCTGCATTTTCTGTTAGCTTGCTGCCAAATAAACCCTCATGTTGATGACACACTGATTGTCTTGTGCTCAAAAGATGACTAACAAACCAAGAAAAGAATTACAGCTAAATGACATGTGTGAATTGAAGTGGAGAAGCTGATTGGATAAAAATGCCTTTTAATTCTTTATTTAGCGCTGACAAAGCCCACATAAACACTGCAAATGATGTAGCATGATCGACAACAGAAGTCTGACAACAGAGACATAGAACTGAAAATAAAAAACTAAAAAAAAAAAAAACAAGCAAGAAAAAAGAGTGAGAACAATGCAGTAAACAGTTGACAGCTCCAGCAAATCTGCAGTATATTCAATGTATTTTGGATTTACTGCTCCCCTATTGGTCCTACATCCGGCCTACTCCCAACCCCTGGTTCCATTTGGCAAGTGACATCAATGCCCAGATTAATGCGACAAGTCAACCTTAAGTCAAGGTAACACTAATTACCAGAAAAAGCAACCCCACAGTCTGTAACTTTAGGAAATTACACCGTTTAAGTTCGGCACTGACGTGGGTGGTCCCGTGGTCTTCCTGCTGTCATCATCAAGCATCTCTCTGCTCTTTAACCTGATGTGTTGCCCATTTTAAAGCCTCTAAACTACAGTAAGCGCGCGCACGCGCGCGCGCGCGCGTGTGTGTGTGTGTGTGTGTGTGTGTGTGTGTGTGTGTGTGTGTGTGTGTGTGTGTGCGTGTGTGTGTGTGTGTGTGTGTGTGTACAGTAAATATTCAGTGAAGTCAGTCAGGAGGATTCGGATTTAATTTCTTGATGCTCTACTGGATTTATATTCAATAAAATGCTAGCGTGCCCCATCCCCTAACACTGATATATTTACATATACGGCAGTTAAACATCCATGTATAACTGCGAGTGTGTATATGACATGCAAAATGATCTTTGCACATTATATGTATAATCAAGACTACATCAGGAGACTATATCTGGCTGGAAACTCCCACTCAAACCCACACATGCCTTCCACCCAGCACTCGTCTGTCTATGGTGATGTTAACGTTAAGCCCCTCAATTTCTGCCTGCAGATGAGTGTTTTACATTTGGTTAGAACAGATTCTGCCTGTGCTGCTTTGGAGAGTGCTACATTTGGTTAAAAGCCATTATTATGGTAATGTGAGGGTGCTTGAGATAATGGCAAGATGAGAGCAGCTCGACTGCCTCTGACATAACAACCCTACTCCATCTATCTCTTCAGCTTCTTCCCGCTCGCTCTCTCGGTACTGTATTTTGCCCACCCTCCTTTTCTCTATACCTCGCAGTGTCTCTCCCCGACTCACCTCCGTTGCTGTTTGCGAAGCATAGCTATTTTTTCATTAAATCAAACATCATTGCGCAAGAGCGTTTGCTGTGGCCACGTCTCAAAAGTGTTCCAGCGACTGTCTTCCATATGTTTCTGTGTATCTGCAGGGTTTTTGGTGGGTTTTTGGGTTTTGTTGGGGGGTTTTTTTTGTACCTGGGTGCCACCTGTGACATGGGGAGTTTGTCCCCAGGAAGACAGCAGAGTCGTTCCTAGCGGCAGAAAGCACAGGATCAGCTCAGAGGAGAGGAAAGGATCGTATAAGTCAGCTGCAACACATTTTTCAGGTCACTAGCATTAAAAAATCGTGAGGCGATAGTGATGCTGACAGATAGAAAGAGGGACAGGAAGAAATGGAGTAAGAGTGAAAGAGGGAGGGAAGATGAGCGAGAGAAAAGAGGGGGAGATTTAGAGCAATGTAATGCCATGCACATCGAATTTCCCTTAATATGATTTTGTGTTCTGTGTCTATTCAAGTCAGCCCAGATTTGGTTGTGTGTTATAATCGCATCAGAGCAGGGATTTGCTCTAGCTTTTTCACCGCTGTTGTGTTGTTGTTGTGTTTTTTTTTTTTTCCCTTCCTCTTATTGGAGTTGGCATCAGCCTTCATGACACAAATCCCCTCTGATAAATTAAAAATGATTGATTCAGAGTCAAAGATGGAAACTGCACCGCAGGGAGCAAGCGAGTGTCTCCACTTGTGCCCGCACACAAGTGCATGTTTCTGGTGCATGCATGTGCATAAGTGTCGCACTGTGATGTGGAGTGCGATGCTCTGCTCTTGCAAGCATGTAAGTTCCGTTGCTGGAGTGGATGCATGCGTACAGTATGCAAGCTTGTCTGCATCTACATACGAGGGTACTGCAAGACGGAAGGGTGGGCTTATTACATTGACACTTTCAACAAATGTGAGAAGATGGCAGATATCCGATGTGTGAACCTCAAAGCCATCAGTATGCATGTAATGCTCTCGGCCGCGAATCGTGCCAACATCAACTAAAAGCGTGAAATTCTGGACCCAAAAGTGTGAAAATCCACCAAGAACATGGAGTGAGCTGTGAATATCGACATGAGCACTATTAAATACAAAAAAAAAAAAAACTACTATGTGTAGGCTTCATTAAGTGAGCATATATAAGTGTACTTTGTCGTACATTCACTTATTCCTCCTAAAACAGATACACACGTTTTCTGACACACACACAGACACACACACACACACACACCCTCGTTGTGGGCTCTGGCTCTCCCAATTAAGCGGAGGAGTGTTGTGGAGCATCGGTGTCGGGGGATTCTGCTTTCTTCTCCTCTGTCAGGTCCCATCACAAAGGCTCCTCATTAGTGTCAACCTCAGCTGTGCCACCACTTTCTCCTTCCCTCTTCCTCTCTCCCTCTCCCATATCTCTTTTACTTTTCCTCTTCCTCTCACATCTCCATCTCCCCGTCTTCCCCTTATTTGACTTATTCACATTGCATTTATCGCTGAACACCTTTCCAAAAGCCACTGCTGATCACCGCTGTCGCTCCTGTAGCGTCCGGCATCGTTCCGCCTGCCACTCACTCTCCTCCCAGTGAATCTCATCTCTTCTGCGACGGCGGCGGGCGGCGCAGCACTCACACACCGTGAGAGCGGTTTGTTGTGCCCGCGACATCGGCAATAAGCAGGTGTGGGTTTTTATTTTTCATGCTTTAATGACAATGAGTGAAGAGATGAAGTGACGCCTCGACGAAAGACGAGCGCCTGAAGTTAGTCTGATCATTAGACCACCGGAAAGGTTGGTAGGAATGCAGGTTTGTGACTCAACATGCAGCATCATAGACAGATAATGATGTTAACGATCAACACGGCGGCGCCATCAACATGTAAACAAGGCAACAGGGGAGTTGGTGTGGAAGCGCTGAGTTCAGAGATCACTAGATGCACGCAGAGGACGAGATGTGTAGAAAAGGCAGTGAGATGAAACAGATGATTGTTGTTTGTTTGTTGCTGCCGTTTTTCCCCAGAGCAACAGTTCCCTGTACCGTCGTAACCCCCTACTGTTACACCCGTTTTACAACCCTTCCCTGCCTTGCTCCCATTTTTACCTCCCTGTAGTCCGTCTTTGTCTTCTTCTTCCCGTGTGTGTGTGTGTGTGTGTGTGTGTGTGCGTGAGTGTGTGTGTGTGTGTGTTGCAATATGTCAGGCACAACTTTGTCTACATGCCCAGTATTGGTTATCACTTGAACCGAAATTCTTTC